>CAJHQP010000976.1:0-139111 GCA_905132765.1 Moricandia arvensis
TTTCCACCAATGTCAAACTTAGAGCATACCCATACCGAAAACACAAAATGAACTTAACCTAAAAGCTAGTTATCTTGATCTTTTTCTTACTACACAACAAGCCATCACTTTGAGAAATGATCTCTGAAGAGCATTTGCGTCAAGACGTTACCTGTAAGTATGGAAAATCCTTGTATATATTCATCAATTATATATATATCTATCTACATATTGATATTCATGAATCACCAATGCGTATAAAAACTCAAGTCATCCAATGATGTGTGCCAAATTCATTGCATGAATTGCGGGTAACATGAGAATTCGCCAATTTTAAATATATAGAATAAAACAATGAGTTCAGTTGAAGGAAAATGACAAACGCCAACATATAATCTTGACGCCTAGAGATTCATGTTCTTACATATGTTTTCAGCGCTGTCTTTGGTCGCAACCTTACAAGATAGCTCGGTGGTACTCGGATTACTAATTTTGGAGCTAAAGACCATTTCACAGTAACATTGGATTTGGGTCGCGTTGAACGTCATTAGATGCATCAGTTCCACATTCACATAGGAACTGATCAAGATTTAAGTCTCCGAAACAAACAAGACAATACATAACTCTAAAGTATCGAAGGCGTGTGAAGTGTTCTTAGCAGTTGTAGGTTTAGACGTTCCATCACATTCTCTCGTTTCTGCATCAAGATTCCTTTCAAAAAGAAGGTTCTACGGTGGGCATTATAACGAACACGATGAAGATAAGATTAAAGGTATTGTAATCTACTCCAATTAGGACTCATGAGTTTGTCTTCCCCTAGAAAGATGCGTGTCGAGCTCGAATACAACGAGGAGAAACAGTCCTAAGAACCGATTATTGAAGGCCCTGCCACTTTCCTGAGGGTTACTACAAAAAGCATGTAGTTAACTGATAAAGGGATAAAGTATTTTAGTTATGGGTTTTTGAGACAAATAAGTTATGATCGAGAACATTGTGTGAATCCATTTGCTCTGATGTAACATGTATATCGACATTTTAGAAAACCTATCACTTATAGACATAGTAATAGTCACAAACCCCATCTTAACCTGAGTTATATCAGCCTGATTAGCGAAATGTAGAGGTTTGAGAAAGAAAGATACTAGCGAATTAAATGGATTTCATATAAATATGAACGTATACAAGTAGCCACGTAGGCTATGAACATATACAATGTAGCCATGTGATTTTAAAATATCATTTATTCTATATATATACATGTTATATTATTTAAGTATTGTAAAGTAAAAGTATATATAAAAATTATTTTAATATTATGATCAGCGGGTAATCCGCAAACTCAGTAGGCAGATGCTGATTTAATTAATTTATCTGCGGTTACTGTGGATCAATTTTTTTGAAATTAATAACACTTTAATACGCCATACGCCGCGTCAACTGGGGTGGATCCGACCCGGTTCCCAGCAACTATATACATGTTATTATTTACTGTAGATTTCAAATCATTACATTATTAAAGTAAATAAACAATCGTGAATACAAAATCTTGAAGGTGATTCTGCATGCTATAACAATATTTCTAGCTTATATTTATCTTTCACAGGCATGAGGACGATCTTGAAAGTGATTCTGTGGTTTCTGTCTGTAACCTTGACGTTGAGGATATTGAAGCACAAGTTTCAAGAGTGGTGTTCCAACTCTACTTGAATTTTCATTAGTACCGCGACAGTATCTTCCCAATTATGTTGAACAAGCTGCAGCTCATGCTCAGTGCCTTGAGTTCGAGAGTTTCAGGAACATCAAGAACTTGATGGTCGTACTCTTCAACAGATGCGACTGTGCTTGTTTCGGTTTCTAATAGTGAGTCATCGCCATATAGTCCATGCCTTCTTTTCCTTCTAGTTGCTTTTCCCAACCGTTAATTGTCTCTCTTACCCTTTGAGGTAACAAGGCTGCTTGTAGTTTGTTCCCATCTAGAATCAACAGTTGAACTTGAAATCAATCATCCTTTAGTTGTGAGTTTTAAGAACTATCAGAAGCGGCAGCCCTAGAGGTCATGTTACCTGCGTGACAAGTGCATTAGAGTGGTAATGTGCTATAGCTACATAAAAATTGTCCAGCAAACCTACAAAAACATGGCACAAAACCTTCTCAAACTATAAGGAACCGACAAAGCAGTCTTATGGATTAATAAAGTAAAACTTGATTACCCTAGAATGAGTCGCAAGTAGACAAGTAAATGATTCCTAAGGAAGCAAGAGTTGTATCCAAATTGCCACTGGAAAAACATAATTGATGTCAATATAAGAGCACATTTACAGGCATATATATAATCTGGACCGTATCTAGTATAAAGACCCAAAATAATTTATGTCTTAGAATTCAGTTGTGATTCTTAGTGGATATTTGACAAGACCCAAATTTCTTGAGAAAATTAAGAAAAAGCTAATTAAAACATTGGCTACTTTTCAAATTAACCAAAAATACTATATTTGATGTTATGGTTTGTGTGTATGGAATTTAGGATTCAAAGTTTAATCATAAACATATGTGCATTATTTAAAAAATAGGAATGTGAATAATTGGTTGATTATGGTTGTTTTATGAGTTCAATAAATGTTTTTGCTACTGGTTGATCCGCGCCTCTATATAAAATATGATATTATCTTTCCTCATGGCATGTAGAATGGACAAAAACTTACCCAGAACCAGAAGAACGAAGCCAGTTCGAAAGCATTCTGTAGAAACATAAGGCACGTTATGTAACACTAGCAAGACAAAATTTCCTTGGTGACAAGTAGAGATGTACAAAGATTTTGCATACTGGAATTGAATGAAATGGATTAAGAGATAAGAGTAATTCTGGTTTCTTGAACCAGAAAAGTTCATCACGAGGTCTCAGCTTTACGCCGGAAGCATATTCTGTTATCCAGCGTTCTCCAATACCAAAGTTGCGATCACATGTTGCAACTTTGCACCAACGAAAAGAACAAGCTGTTTCAAAAAAGGATGCAGACCAAAGTGCAACACAGGGAGGTGATAATATATATGAGAGACATTCCCCAAGAAAAGAAGAAAAACATTAAATGGAGAATAGTTCTTACAGTGATTGGAATTATCGCTAACCAGAAATAAAGATTTGATCCTACATGCATTATTCATGACCAAACAAACTCTTTAACACTTAAATCAACGCGAAGAAGACTATATACTTACTACTAAATAAGATAAAAACAGCAACTAGCAACATATATAACTAGAACAAGAATTACAAAGAACTATTAATCATGCCTGCATGAAAATTAATGAGTTTAGATTTTTTTTCGGGTGTATAAAAGTATACCTTTTATGTTAAAAAGCATGAAAGCAACTACAAAACCCCAGAGTGGCCCACTGCAAGAGATCATAGGAAAGTATTCATCAGTGGAGATCATGCCGTTACTTATTAATCTACTTAGCAAAATTTATGATATAAACTTGGCTTATATATATGCTGGGCAAATAAAGATACAAGTTTGACATGAAAGCAAGTTAAGCTTGGAACTAGAGAGGAAATAAGTTTTAGAGTTCGCATTACTTTAAAGTTAGGAAGATGCACTACACTACATTTTTTTTTATGGGAAAGATGTATCTTACCTCACACCAACAATTTTTTGGAAACTCTTCCTCCATAGAGCGAATCATATAGCTATGAAAATCGTATGTCAATGTTAGGTGATGGTTCTGTTTAAAGGAAAATGCAAATGATTATGTTAACATAAGATACATACGTTCAACACAAGGCTCTATGAAGAAAACTCTAAAAGGATAAGAAAGCGACTGGCAAACTTTTAGTATCGCTCAAAACAATGCAAATTGTTACATGGATATTAATATTTGTTTACTTTAAAATCTATGAGGTTATTTATTAGCTATTTCTTTCTAGATGAATAGATAATAATAATAATTATTTCATGACTGTTGAATTTATAGTACTGGAATAAGTCCTAATGCTAAATGTAATGATCGAGAGTTAGAATTATAAGTCATCATTTAATTTTTACCACATCAAAAATGCACTTGAGAACTATGCATCTATTGTAGGAAAAAATAAGTAAAACAAAAAGTGAAAGCATACAAATGACATAAGACTAGCACGCACCATGATGAATCCCTTGCGGAGTGTAAGGTAGTCGGGACGAACAACAGAGTGTCCAAATTGTCGAAGAAACATATCTGTAAGAATAGTCTCTTTAACTTAGCAATTAAAAGTTTAAGTCACAGAAAATTAAAGTTTCAATCATAAAATGTAAAGAATGTTTACGTATAAAATTCAAATTTAACCTACCACCCATATAAGTAATCTATTCGTCACCAGAGGAGCAGATGTATGGTATTGGACGAATGTGGTTTGCCTTCTTAATATCTTTTCACGTGCGTCCACTGCCGACAAAATTAAGAAATGGAAATTAGAGAACATTTGTAATTATGACTTCTGAAGAAACCAAAGCCTTAATTAGACCACGATACTAGCATATGTGTATGCCCAATATCAGAATAAGTAATGACAATGTCATTGCATGGTTGACTGCTTTTTGTTTTAGTAGACATGGAATCTTTTGTGTCTAATATGATCGAGATAACATTATGTGCTCACCAGTTAAGCGATCATTTCGATCCATCTGAGCCTCGTCTTCCCACACCCTCCACCTATGAATCTGGAAACAAAGAAAGTCAGTTGGGTACACTATCAACCTCAAATGAACTATTAAATCAAACTAGTCTAGGAAGTATGGTTATTAAGCAAGAAATTCATATAAATATAATACACTTCAACAGGACACAAAATGTTTTGATAATAGTACCTTCACGATGGCAAGGAGCATAGTCAAGCAGCTGTAAGTTACATGTGTGACCGCCATTATAAATATGAATCGATGCAACTGTTCCATGCCTTCATATGAAACAAATGGGCTCATGTCCTGTTAAGTAGATTACGTTATGTCTATTGATTACAATATAGAGCTTTTGGTTTATTTTATCCTTCATGTTAGAGACAATCTAAGGGATTAAATATCTCATCTCGGAAATTTAATAGAACATTAATAAAATATAAAGGGTTAGAGGTAATCCAATTATTACCAATTAATTTTAAGTTAGAATTTATAATAAACTTGAATCTAAGACAACCATAAAATGAGTTAGGTAGAATACCTCGCTGCAAGTAGACTCGCCTATGCCAACCAATCTTCTCCTCAAGATGTGGAGGAAGGGAGATCTCGTTAACTGAATCCGTTTGACAGATGAAATAGTACTTTCATGTTCCTCGTTGATCTCAGCCCGGGAACATGGGACAAATCTATTGTCGTAGAAACTTGAAGAAACGCATATGTTAGCTATTGTGCTAGAGATAGCTGTAAGAAGAAGAGATATGAATCCGAGCAGCATCAGCTCTGAAAGAAAAAATCATTTTCAAAAACCAATTGAATATGTAGGACAAAGTATTACTACTAAACATATCATTAAATTCGTTAACATATTTGATTCACCAACCTTCTTTCATTTTCTCCAATGCAGCAAACAATGGTTTTCTCTTTGTTTCTGCAGCCACTAGTGAGAAAATAAAACTCAAAAAGCTATAACAAACTGAATATTAGCATCAAAAAGAAAATTTTCAAAACATTAACTTTTACTGCCTCTGAGGATATGCAGGGAGTCTACCACTCTCTTTTATTTATACATAAATTAGTAATTCCGCTAAAAAGTACTTTTAAACAAGTTAGGGGATTCCGCAAAAATCTTAAATACGGCTTTAATTCAAGTTCCCATAGTTTATTCGATATCGAATCAATATTCTATACTCAAAACATTCTAATTATTAAGCGAAAGAAGAGAAAACATATATATGCAAGCAGCTAGCTTACGCTACTAAGTCGTTGGATGGAACGCTCACCGATCACGAAACAACAACACAAGACAGTCAAAACTGTAGCAACGGACCATGTTGGTGTTAAACCAAAGTTCTCTCCCTTGGCTCAACTTCATATTCATTTCTTCTCTCATTTCTGCGCCTTTCCTTTTTATTTAATCTCCAGTAGAATCCTCACAATATGCTTCTCATGCAAGCAGTTTACACTTGAAACTCCAGAAGATCATAATCCTGAGTTTAGAATAATTAATCATATAGAAGAGTTAAGCTTAACGGGAACGATGTAAGCAAAATAAAACTTTGAGAGCTTACTTGAATAGAGAGGCACAAGAGTCTTGTTTTCAAAGAAGAAAATTAAAGAGAGAAGGGGTGTCTTTTTTAAGGGAAAGAATGTGAAAGCTAAAAAATATACTTTGATGTAGAAAAGCAAACATTTCGTCCAAAAGATTGTATACCAAAATAACTTAACTAAGCCATATGAAGATTTGGTTACATTAATTAAAAATAAAATGTATATTGACAGCATAGTTATAGGATCTTGAGGAATCTAATTGGAAACTACCCAATTCAATAAATGCATGTGTGATCTTGATTATATATATGACAGTGTATCATGGGATTATATGAAGAAAATATGTGCCACTAGGTGATCAACACATGCAAATCTGGTTGGATTGACTTATCACTCATAATCTGATAAAGGAAAAAATTACAAACCGAACATTATGGAGTAAATTTCGCATATTATTAAAAGTCAACCTCCCACAAGTCAATATGAAGCCGAAGAAAGCATATTGAATTGTACTACTGTTTGAGTAGGTATCACAATTTTTTAATAAGAGCAGAAAGAAAATCCATCAAAATATTATTAAACAGAGTTAACAGTTAGTGTAATTATCTAATATATTAAATAGAGTCTATTTTTATCTACGATAAAAAGTCATTAGACATTTATTAGTATTTTATTATATTAAAAACAATATCTTTATATTAGATTCATTTAAATAAAATATACTATCACATATAATAATATTTTACTTTAACAGTATTTATTATTGAATATTTCCTATTTTACTTTAACAAATCTTATAAAAAATTTGATTATCAATTTTAAATAATTCATTAAATTCGTAACTATTATTAAAATTTTAGGAACAACTATTGTTTAAATTTAAATAACTTTTTATTAAATAATATTTTAATTTTTAAATTTAAACTATAAAAATTAGAAGATAAATACCTAGATAGACCTAAAAAGTTTTTGTCATCAAAATAACTTTTAAAAATGACTAAAATAACATTTATTAAAAAGATCTAAATATACAATTATACTACTTGGGTTAATTAATCTAGACTTAGGGTTTAGAGTTATGGGGTGGGGTTTTGGAGATGAGATTTATAATTAAAATAAAAAAAATTTAATTTTTAAAAATAAAAAAAAATTATTTTAATCATTTTTTGATGGCTTATGTTTGTAAATTAAATAATAAAAAATTAACTTATTTAAATTACAAATCTTTAAAACAGATTTTGATCAATGAGAATTATAAACAAAATCTAACCATTTTCATTAGAAAACATCGAAAAATAAAGAAATAGGTTAAATAGATAAATTATTCTATTTTGATTTTTATATGATTTTTTTAAAGTATATAATAAAATATAAATAAATTATATATTAATATATGTTGTTTTATAAAAAATTAATAAAATTTATATTATTATATATTAATAAGATCAAACAGATGTATTAAGTTACATAATACAAAACACAAATAATAAAAAAAATATTTTATCATTTATAATAGATTTTAAATATAAATATTCGCGCAGATGGTGCGGGTTAAATCTAGTTAGTGTTTTAAAAATCGGTATAGGCAGCAGTCGGACATAAACGAAACAATTTTTCTTCCAAAAACATTGATTTAGGGTCAATTGGTAACGACTTTCGCTTTAGGCTTTGACTTTAGAATGTGGCTGTAGAGATTTTGGTTTTCAAGGCTGTAACTGTTACTTTAGAGAAAGTTAAAAGTCTGATTGGTATTCAAAGCTTTAGAAGTTGTGACTATTATAAATATATGTTTATAATTTATTTCTTTTTTGTTTTATTTATTTTTTATTTGTACAGTCCATAAAATATATTGGATAGTTTAAAAACAGAAGATTAATCAATTTATCAACAATATATTTTATTTCTATACTGTAAAAAATTTGCAATTCTAATCTTGTGTATTTTTTTAATTAAATTTAAAAATAAGATAATATTTATTAAATAAATAAAAATTTATTAAAAATGATTTAAAAATAAAATTACAATTTATTAAGAAAACAAAAAAAATATTAAAAAACTAACGGGTTCTAGCCCATATGTTGTTTGCTATCTCATCTCGAACACCTTCCATGTATTGTCTTGAACTGAGATCTGATCCATCGTATTTGGAAGTTCTTCCTCATTTGTCGTTTGTTCGTTTTCATTTTCTTCTGATTGGAAATCAGGATCCACAAGATTTGACTTGCGAATGAAGTTATGGAGAACCATGGTTGGCACCACAATTTGACGCATTGTAGATATGCTATACTTGCTTCATCTTTCACAATACGCCACTTTTTTCCATACTCCAAAAGTTCTTTCAATCACTGATCAAAGTGATGAATGACGACGATTAAAGACTTCTATGTAGTTTATTTCTCCAATTTGATTATGGAACCGATTTAGGTGATACCTCTCTCCTCTATATGGACAAAGAAATCCACGACGTAATGGATATCCTGAATCACCTAGATAATATTTATCATCAGGTGGATGAGGAAATTTAGTATCAGCTTCAATAGCAAGGGAAAGAACGTTCGCATCATGAGCAGATCCTGGAATTCCAACATAAACATATGTGAATAACATGTCTAAGTTACATATCGCAAGGATGTTCATAGATGTATCTCCGTGTCTATTCCAGTATCTTCGTTGATCTCTTCCAGACACCATAACAGGAATATGAGTTCCATCGATTGCACCAATAAATCCTTTGAAATATAGCCAATAATACTTATTTGATTGCAATTTAGGATGGACTTGCATAAGAGACGCCGGATCGGGAGCAAACATATCAGTAGCCATTGATACAAGTGCAACAAGTACCTCATGGAACTTTCTGGAGTGTACCAGTGTACCACGTTTTCAGACTATCATAATGATTTTTGAAGTTTTTCCATACCAATTTGTAGCCCGTTTCTTGCTCAAATTTATCGATTAATCGCTCTTTACCTTCTTTTGTTAAGAGAGTCTCTTTCTAATTCTCTTCATCTTGTTCCGATACAAAAATGCTAAGGAAGGTATGAGTCTTGGCATCGTTCCATGTGATTTTTTCTACAAATATTTTAAAAAATAAATTATATTCCAACATAATTTATATGTATAAAAGTTATACTAATATTGCATCGATAAAGAAATATTTTACCTTTCGAGAAGAAGATGACGACATTTCTGTAAAGAAAAAATATTTAAATAAATTAAATATAACAGTGAAAATTATATTATATATATATATATATATATTGATAAGAAAAATTAATAGAATTAGTACCTGTTGGTTTTGTGTGTTTGATGAAAATGATTTTTCTTCTTGTATTTATACTAAGTAATCGTCTTAAAATAGAATTTGATTTTTTTTTAATCCTTCGCAAATGTTATCAATTTTTTTAACAATATTTTTAGTTTTTAACAAATTAATAATCTATTAATAGTAAAGTATGACTTTTTCTTGATGGTAAAACCTAATTTAACTAATGAAAATAAATTTATAAATCATTGTATTTATTTTTCTTTCAATTATTATACTTCTTGAATTTTTCGTAGATGTTATCAATTATTTATACAAATTTTTTAGTCTTTAACAAATTAATAGTCTATTAATAGTAAGGTATGACTTTTTCTTGATGTTAAAACTTAAACTAACTAATGAAATGAATTTATAAATCATATTGTATTTATTTTTTCTTTCAATTATTATGTTTTTTGAATCTTTCCTAAATGTTTTCAATTATTTATATAATATTTTTTAGTCTTTAACAAATTAATAGTCTATTAATAGTAAGGTATGATTTTTTTTTATTGTAAACTTAAACTAACTAATGAAAATGAATTTATTAATCATTATATTTATTGTTTCTTTTATTTTAGTAAGAAATGAGCAAAAGTCAAAAAAAAACACGTTTTTTGCTTTAGGAAAAAAAAAGTGTGTTCTAAAATCTCAAAAAGTGGCTGTAGAAAAAAAGAACAAAAAAACAATTTTTTTGTAAAGTGAACTTTTAGGATTTTACAAATTTCTAAAATCTAAAAAGAGTGATTGACAAATATTTGGCTTTAGTGGCTTTACACAACCATAAAGCCCTCAAAACCCAACACCAATCTGACCCACCCTGCTAATCAGTAATCTCTTATAAAGCTTTTAGTTACATTCTAACGATCTTTAAACCCTGGTAATTATACTAATGGTCTTTAAATTGAGCTAACTGTTTGTTCATATATGTTTATAAGAACTGAAATGTGTATATTTCTGAAATCTATATATTTTGGTGACTTCTAAAAAAAATCCAAAATTTTCCACTAATATAATTATACTGGTTCAATAACTCGTATAATTTTGTAAAATAAAAAGATCAAATAAATGTCAGCCACGTTTCAATTAAGTCGTATTTCGTCCTATCCATATAGTATATATTAAAGAAATCTC
Organism: Moricandia arvensis; assembly: GCA_905132765.1. NCBI lineage: Eukaryota > Viridiplantae > Streptophyta > Magnoliopsida > Brassicales > Brassicaceae > Moricandia > Moricandia arvensis. The sequence goes on from CAJHQP010000976.1 coordinate 10,618, forward strand.
TTCCTTTCAATATATTTTTAATGATCGTAATTATCAGCTCTGCAGCATTTTTATACATAAATCATTAGGCGACAGTGTGAGTATTGACATGTGAGCACTTCCGTTAAGAAAGGGAAAAAGACAAGCAAAAATACTCGGATATTCCTTTTGTTGCCTATTATAGTCCTTAATATTGTTAATCAATGAATCCATATACTATTATGCTATAAAGCGGACCATGTGAAAGATCAAACTCATTGACATTTAAATCATCCTTCTAGCCTGTTTAATAGTGCCCAACTAGATTTAATACAAATACTTTTATGCAGTCAAAATAGTCAAGCACACGGAAGTAGAATTTGCATGCTGCATGTGAATCACACACACACAAAAAAAACTCCAATGTAGTCTATTAAAAATTGCCAATGAATTTAATACAAGTCATTAACCCAATCACAATGGTACCATAGTCTCTTCTCACCGATTATATTAATAATGAATTGAAAAATCTTTTAGAAAAGTTGAACTTATGCTAAAGTCTTTTAAACAAAAAAACTACCATAAATCTTTCAATTTTTCTAATAGATTTTCTAATTAAATATGAATATAATTATTGAGGTAAAAAACTCATCAATGCTGATGTCCTTGTGATATTTTTTTCTTATGAAAGTTAAATTATACCTGATAGTTTAGTTACATGTGAAATCCATTTTTTGGCAGAAAATAAGTAGTTTTGGGATTTGTATACTTTTCTTGATCCTTTAGTATGCCACTTTTGTCTAATGGAATGTTAAAAAAGTAAGCCTAATTACTACAACAAAACGAGTAGTATTGATACCTTTCTACATTAGGGACAAAGATCTTTCAGTAGTTGAAGTAATCTTTAGTACTCCCTCCGTTTTATATTAGACGTCTAGGATCATGCACATAGATTAAGAAACATTTAATTTTGTTTCATTTTCTAAACAAAAACATCATTAATTATTTACCTAACTACATTCAATCAATAAAAAAAATAAGAGCTATAATATTATTGGTCATCTAACATTAATTACTATTAAATCTTTACATAGAAATTGAAAACGTCAAATAATCTTGAACAAAAAATTCCTTTAAACATCAATATAAAAAAACCGAGGAGTAAGTATATAAGATAATGTCTAGACATGTAGACTGGAAAAGAAGGAACAGAAATGTAGTCAACACGCTCTGCGAATCTATGAATACATTCAGCTAAAAGGAAAGTTGACTGCGATACTAGGAAACTATGCGAGCAAGTAGTGCACACCACTTGCTTCTTCTATCAAGCATAGTTTAGTTGTCCTCTGCATCTCGAGATCTCTGTCTCCATAACTCTCCTCTTCACTTCTTGGGACTGGCTATTATCACTTCCGCTGCTAGTATCTGAACACTCTAATGTCGTTTTGGAGTGCACAACAAGAAAACAGGCTTGTCCCCTGGTTCCAACCAGTTTAACATGAAGGAATCTCCAGCTCTGATCCCGTTTACTGACAGAAAGTTCTCATCCGTCCAACATAGTCTGGTTGACAGATTCATAGTGTCTCAAACCTAACTCTATCTTCGTCGTTCTTTAAAGCTATCTCACTACATCTCTATTCCAGACCATTTACACTCACAAACTTCTTCCTAAGATACTTCAAAAACCCGCCACATCATAAGAACGATTCAAACACATTTATCAGCGGCAATGCAATGAAACATTGGCCTTGCTCCCAAATAATTTTGAAGGTTTTTTACAATAGATATAGGCTTCTAAATTTTTTGAAAACAAATTTTACTATAGTTTTATTCAAGCCCCAAAATCTCATACGGTCGGACACTATGTGTGATTATAACCAAGGAACGTGTGAGTTTATGCATTCACCAGTTTATCACTTTTCAGGTTTCTAGAAGTGACAGATCCCACATAACAAGTAGAGTGTCAAATGGGCGGGCTGTCCATGGTTTGCCCCAAGTCCAATTCATTTTGGCGACTATGACGTGCCCAATTAATAAATGGTCCAACTGGACAAAGACCAATTGGTCCATGGTCCAATTGGGTGAAGACCAAATGGACAATGGGTGTCCATGGACCTCCTAAAATATACATTTATGATTTTGACAAAAAAATATAGTTTTACAAATTTAGTTGAAAAAACACATTTTCAACGAAAAAATTAAAATTTTTACGAGATTGATAAAAAATAACATTTTTCCAATCTTGGCGAGGAAAGCTTAATTTTGGTTTTTGGCGGGAAAACTTAATTTTCTTGTTTTTGGTGAGAAAAATTTAATTTCTCAGTTTTAGCGGAAAAAATATATTTTTATTTTGGCGGAGAAACATAATTTTTTGGTTTGACGGAAAAACATGATTTTTTTTGTTTGCGGAAAAACTTAATTTCTCGGTTTGACGGGAAAACATGATTTTTTTTGTTTTGACAGAAAAACGTGATTTTTTCGTTTTGGCGGGAAAAACTTAATTTTTCAGTTTGGTGGGAAACGTGAATTTTCGCGTTTTGGCGGAGAAACTTATTTTCTCGGTTTGGAGGGAAAACTTATTTCTTGTTTGCGGAAAACGTGATTTTTCAATTTTGGCGGAAAAACTTAATTTTTCAATTTTGGCAGAAAAACTTCTTTCACGGTTTTGACGGGAAAACGCGATTCTCGTATTGGCTGGGGAAAACGCGATTTCTCGTTTTTGCGGAAAACGCGATTCTCGGTTTTGCGGAAAACGCGATTTCTCGGTTTTGGAGGGAAACGCGGATTCTCGTTTTTGGCGGGAAAAACGCGATTCTCGGTTTTGGCGGGAAAACGCGATTTCTCGGTTTGGCGGGGAAAACGCCGATTTCTCGGTTTTGGCGGGAAAACCGATTTCTCGGTTTTGGCGGGAAAATGCGATTTCTCGGTTTTTGCGGGGAGAAAACGCGATCTCCGTTTTGGCGGAAAAAACGCAATTTTTCGGTTTTGAGGAGAAACTGATTTTTTGATTTTGACCGAGAAAAGGTGATTTCTGGTTTTTGCGGGAAAACATAATTTTCATTTTGGCAGGAAATAGTGATTTTTTGTTTTTGACGAAAAAATATTATTTCTTGGTTTTTGGTGAGAAACATTATTTTCGGTTTTGCGGGAAGCAACACACTGACATAAAAGACAAAAGCCATAACTAGAAAACACCAAAGACGAATGGAACGTTGACGTGAGTTAGACGGTAGCTGAGGCTGCATCATTATCAGTGCTCTCCCATAACTTGGTCCAATGCATTAAACCATAGTTAACAATTATCTCTGAGTTGCTGGTAGTTAGTTGCTCTGTTCTCACATTTTATATTGGGATAAGATACTAGAAGACTTGTTTCTTATGTCCCCTGGAGGAGAAGAATATTAAGATATATTGCAATTTGCAATAGTTATGGATTAAGATTGTAAATATTCTTAATAGTTTTAATTTTCTATATGTAATCTAGAGGTCATTTGTAAAGATAACAAGAAATAATACAGAGAAATTTCAGATCTTTTATGTATCAGAGGAGGCTTACACCATGACTCATTAATCTGGCCTAGAAAGTGGCCCGATCATTCCACGAATTGATGGTCTAAAAAGACTCAATTACTTTGAGATTGCTAAGAGTGATGAATTTTGCGAAATTAATTGTTATACCTACCATTATCTCGAGGGAGAGTGTTAGAGAGAAGATCTCACATTGGAAATATATAAGGAATTTGGGTCAATCCACTTACGTCAATTGGTTTAAGTTTGAAGCCCAGAAAATTATCATGATATCATGTCGCGACAGTATTCAGAGATCAAAACCCATAAAGAATGTCTTAAAAACGGATCATGATGCATTTTAAGTGATCACAATTCAGTTTCTCAGAGGTTCTCAACTAAAGATGAACGTTGCCTTGCTCTACACACTAGTGGTAAGATTAAAAAAAACATTGCTGCAGTTAAGTTCTACAGTTTTCTGGAATTCATTAGATAAGTAGAAAGACACTTAGTCAGAAGCACAAAGAAATGCAGACAACAAGCTGCTGCAAATCTAAAGAAACACTTGCAGCTAAAAGAAACTTGACAGATAAGGTAAATACTGCAGAGAAAGTAGCATCACTGTTCCTAGAATTCGTTTAGACATCACAGTAATCTTCCGTGGGCTTAAGTTTGGTGCAGAACTTAAGTACAGGGCTTGCTTCATCCTCCCAAATGAGTTCCAACACAAATGGCTGTCCTATCTTTACACCATGAGCATCACATAACACTCTCCAACCTTTCCAATTTGCATTTGGCTAGTTCTTTTGTTCTGCAAAAGGGCCACCACTTGTTTTACTCCATATTGACCCAACCGAACTATCTTCCATGGCTTGTTGATGCCATTTAAACCTGGTTAGTTATTGTGAACATTCCAACCATTTGTTGGAAGCTACGTTGTCTTCCTAAGCTAAAACATTTCGTGTGGCAAATAATATCAGGATGTCTTCCAGTGACAAAAAAAAAATTAAAAGCACGTAGAATACAAAGAGATACCCTTTGTGCGCGATGTGAAGCTGCTGAGGAATTAATTAATCATGTGTTTTCGAGTGCCCTCCGGCCATGCAGGTGTGGACTCTCTCTCCAATCCCATCCAACCCGCTGCTTTCTCCCACCCTTTCTTTCTTCCGGAACATGGATCACCTGTTTTAGCGAGTGAAACCGCAGTTGAAAGATCATGGTTTCGCATGGATCTTATGGTATATCTAGAAAAGTAGAAATAATATGGTGTTCAATAGTCTCAATATTGATCCCAGGTAAACTCTACGGCTTGCGGTTACAGAATCTCAACTATGGCTGGAGGCACAGACGTCTCAAGGACAAAATATACCTTCAGCTCGGGAAGTGGCACCTAGGGCAGTAGCTATACCCCATATCCGGGGACATTGGTGCTTTACTGATGGTTCCTAGAGGCTGGAGATGTTTTTTCTGGACAAAGATGGTGGAGCACGCTAGAGGGTTTCGAGGGTTTGATGGGGCACGAAATTTCCGAGCTAGTCTATCACCTTTGCATTCCGAGATAGAGACATTTATCTGGGCGATGGAATGCATGAGAAACTTACGACAAGTACATGTGACTTTTGCGACAGGCTGTTCTCAAATGGTGAAGATGGTTTAAGATCCCGAAGAATGACCTGCTTTTGCAACATACCTAGAAGATATTCGTTTCTTGAAGAGAAGCTTCGCTCACTCGGAGCTAATCTACGTACCACGAACGGAGAATAGGAAGACTGATAGTTTAGCATGTAGTGCACGACAGCAGTCGTCCTTTATCGTTCACATAGATGCAGAGTTGTCAACATGGTTTACAGAGTCTAGTTGAGTTTGTAGAAAGATGACAAAAAAATACATATCTTTTTATTATCTGTTTTTATAATTTTAAACCAATAAAAATTTAATAAACGCAATAAACGTATTTGAAGTTTACGATTAATCATTATCAGTTGATAAAAATGTATGAAAATGCAGAACTTTTTTTTGAAACAGTTTTTTTTTTAAACATGCAAATTTATGAAAAAAATAAAGAGTAAATGATAAAGTTGAATGAAATAGACAAATGAACAGGCATAATAAACGATGGCTTACCTGAACTTAACTTCAATAGATACCACTTTCAATAAAACTAATAATTAAACTTTATGTATTTGAAATATTGATATTTAGAATTTTTTTTCTTGTGTTCATTTAAATCAGTTATATACATATCTAAAGAAATTATATTAGCTGTTATAAACAAACTAATCTTAAAGCTTCATCAAATATACCGATGAAGTCACATAATAAATAATTGTTAACAAAATTTAATTCTAATAGGTCCAGCTTCCAAAATAAATAATAGTTTCTCCTAATATATTTAAAAGATTGATATTTTTTTAAATTATTGTATTTTAAAGATTGATCTTTTACATATTGGTTAATGCATTTTATTTTAAAATATAAAAATTCAAATGAATTTTTATTGAAAAACAAAGTAAACTACAAACTGAATAAAACAATACTAAAATAATAAGTAAGATAGTATTTTTAACATGTGTGAAAAAAAAAACTAAATAGAGATCTGTCAAACTACAAGAGTATATTTTAACAAATAAAACACTCTAATTCTAAACCATGAGCATAGAGAATGATCTATCCAATAGAATGATCTCCTCTGCTTTTTAGATCCGTTAATCTTCGTGAAGAATCTATACAAGAAATCTAGCCAAAGACAGATATCAAAGTGACAAACACAGAGACGGAGATACTCTTATTTATGGGATTACAAGTTTGGATTGAAGCTATCCATCTTATGCATTGCTGACCTATTTTATTCACTTTTTCAATGTTCTAACAACAATCTAGTTTTCACAGGGCGACGAAGACCTGTCCATGTGTTTGAAGTATTTCCACTCCAATACGCAACCATTCTTTGGAACACAAGTACACATTTGGGCCCATTACAGAGGAATCAACCATATCATATATGTACACACAATCATGATGAATTCATATGTTTTTGAGTATATTAATTAATGAGAAAGCTTGTATGAGATAATCAAGATGATGGCAAGAATGAGAGCCACGATGACCGAACCAACGATCCATTTGTTCCTCGTCATTCTTCTAGACATAGCAGTCAACACTTTCTTGCTCTTGTCAATGGCATCATCCACACCCTGAAGCTGTTACACACAAATCACAAAAAGTTAGAGCTTTCTCTCAGTGATCTAAGATAGATACCAAAACCACTTGTAAATTCATTTCATGGTATAACCTTATTGTGAGCGTGAAGGAGGGTTTGGCGTTGCTGACTGAGATTTTCAACAACTGAGATGCCAACCTCTTCTGTCTCCAGCATTAATCTTCTACTCTCCCTGATTCTGTCGCTTGATTGGTCAAGCCTCTCCATTGACATTGCCAATCTCCCACTCTGATCAGCTGATACCTGGCAATAATGAACATCTCTGTCATCTAAGATGAAGAACAAGAACACTTATGGCACAAACGCCAAGATGGACAAATATGATTCAAGATTTTCTTTCAACAGTTTTACCGCATGCACATCAGCCAATCCGGATTCCATAAGTTCTTCACGTGTAGATTGGTTAGCATCTGGGGAAGAGACTCGTTTGAATTCTTTCTTCAATTGGTTCAGATCAGATTTATACTCTCTTAGTTTAGAAAGACACACAGCTTTAGCACTCGGCTGCAAACTTCTTGCCTCAAGATCCATTTTCCGGATCTACAAAAAGATTGACAGAAGGGTATATTGATTACTTTAGAGAAATAAACAAGAAAATGGAGAGAAATATTTACACATAATAAATGGAAATACCAAGACATCAGCTTCGTCCATTCCAGACTTAATCTCAGCAAGCTTCACCTTCTTCTCTTCTGCAAGAAAATCACATAACAATTAATCAAACCTCTACTCTGGTTTCATGGCATCACAGTCTCTAATGAGCACGAACATTGCTATGCACTATAACATCAAGGAAGAACCAAAAAAAAAAAAATGCAGCTACACAAATCATTCGCAAGCTACTGAGGTTTTCATCTTCCATCTCTAACAAAAGCACTATGCATAGAGCCCAAGCAATGAGATTACATCATATAAATATCTAAAAACGTTCACAGATCCAACAGAGGTCATCCAAACAAGTCTATGCATTATAAAGTCCAAGGAAGGAAGAGCTAGGCAAAGCAATGCAGCTACATAATCATATTTGAGCTAACTAAAGCTAACGATTACTCAATCACATCGAATCCAAGCAATGAGATTACATCACATATAATGTCTCTAACATTCCCTAGATGCTCGTCAGATCGTAAACAAGTCAAAACGTTTAGTAAACGTAGATTAGGTTTTAAAGATGAACACAGGATCTGAATATGATTTATACCTCCGTGGGGGAGAAGCGACGCAGAATGGCATTTTCTGGAGAGATTGGTTGAGAGCTCGCAGTACTGCCGCTCGTACCCTTCGAATACGTCGCTCATCTTTTTGATCTCTCAAGAAAATTCAAAAGTGATCTGATCAAAACGGATCCTTTTTTTGATTTTGATCGGATTTCGAAACCAGTTCCTTTTTGGTAATTAGAGGAGGAACCGAACTACTAACAACTCGTGTTCTTCCTTTTTGATTCCTCCCTCTGGTAAGGAAAAACACAAAAACGGTGCGTTTCATCTGCCACGTGTAAGTACTGTTTATTGAATTAACGTGTGCAAAATGTAGGTGAGACACACCGAACCGAACCGAACTAAACCATTTGACAAAAATACCAAAACGTAATCAATAGTTTTGCTGTTTGGTTTGGAGGGTAGATTTGGGAGAAAACAAAGTTGGAGTGTTATATATGGAAGAAAAAACTTCAAAAAACAAACAAACAGCTACTAGTATTATAGAAATTGCAAAGTGGTCTTGTTCGTTTACATATACTCAGAAACTTTATTCTACAAGGGTAAGAAAATCCTGGGGCTTTCTTTCTTATAGCTCGCTCTTCACCTTGGCATCCCCATTGGGTAAAACACTCTGCGATTGTGCCTGCCGTTTTGCTTCCTGAAAATGAATGGTCACCTCTGAGTTTACTAACTACTATACTAACGAAGATAATCACAAGGAAGTGAACGTTAACAACTTACAGCGGCAGAAGCAGCACGGATCTCTCTATACTTATCAACTTCATCAGGAAACGTCTCTTCAAGCTCCTCCAGGATATGTTTTCTCAAATCCTATTCACAACAAAAAAAAATGAGTAAAATGAGACAAACCATAACCAAGTTAAAGAATCAGTAGAGAAAAAGGGTAATAACCACCTTAAAAGCATCAGTCTTGCCCTTTGTAACTTGATTCCTAGCTACGCAGCTATTAAGAACATCCCTTGTAAACTCATCCGGGTTCTTCCCATCATCAATCAAGCTAGTAAACAAAACCACCAGTAACATAAGAAACCAAAGCAAAGGTTGGCATAAAAGGGACATGCTCACTAACCTAAGAACCTCCATGGGGACTTGAATGTTGCATTTCTCAGACAACTTAGCCATGCTATTCAGCTCCGACACAAGAGAGTTTCTGCAACATTACACACATTCTCATTCAAGCAATACCAACAAAAACTATAATCTTTATGAGACTGATGCAAAAGGGGGGGAAGTACAGGCGCTGGAGGAGATGAAGCTGAGAAGCGGGCGTGAAAGAAGAGACAGTAAGGTGTAACTGATGAAGGAGTCCCAAAGTCTTCTGAATAGAGTTTATGACTTGGTTCAGATTCTCCTTTGAATCTTCAGACGCAGAAGCAGTTGCAGTTGCAGTTGCAGTTCCATCATTGGTTTGATATACAGTACTTGTAGTACCATTGCTTCCACCAATCCCTGCTGCGTCCCTTGTGTTCTGTGCTGCTGGATCCATTACAGCTCTCTCTGAGACACACACAAAACCAACATCAGCAAGTGACAACTAGAATCGCAATTTTCAAACGAAATTCGTAGGAAAGGTTCATAATTTGAGCAGTTTTAATCAATTGGAGATGATGATACCATTGGCATGGATCGAGATTCGTATCTTACCTATATCAGAGCCAACGAAAGAGAGAGAGAGGAATTAGGGTTTCCACCGAGGCAGTAAGGTGATTCAACCGTGGAATCACGATACTACGAAGTCCACACGACGGGAGATGAACAAAGCACCTACGCGTCGAGGGAAGAGAAGAAGAAGAAGCCGATGATCCGTAACCCTAATTTTTTTATTTTTAATCACCGACGGAAACACTGTTAAATGCTGACGTGGTTGGATCGGGTTTGGTTGTGGTAAGATTTGATTTTGGTTTAGTATCAAATGTAAATGATTAATTGGTGGTAAACAGTAAGCCAAATAAAATCGGATTTATGTGCTATGAGATTTTTAAGTATGAGTTTCTGTTTTTGAAATTTCAATTCAAAAAGATTTTTTGATTCTAAGACCAGCTCCAACGCGGGTTCATGAAGGGTTCATAGGCAAGGTCTGAAACCTAAATCGATTTTTTAAACAATATAATGGACCAAATTTTTTAGGGGCGCCTCTTAAAACAAAGCTTTTGGACTCGAGTTCTTAATGACGTGGCGTATCGCCATTGGTTGTCCCGTTTATTTCGCGATAGAGATCAAAGAAAAACTCTTCATTTCTCGCGACCAAAAGAAAAAAAAGGAAAGAAGGCGATTTTGTCGGCGACTTGGCGATCTTCACTGTTTACGGTAAATCGAGTTGTGCATGCTTTATTTAAGATGTTTAGTGTTCGTCAACTGATTTCTACTTGTTCTTCTTCTGTTCGTCTCAAGTTTTTGGTTTGTTTTGGTTTTTAAATACGATTTGGGGATCGAAATGAAATTAGGGTTTTTGATTTGGGGCTTTCGTATTCTTTTGGTTTCGTTTTCGAGTAGATTAGGGTTTTCGATTAGGTTTTCATTTCGACTTAGGGTTTCTGTGCGATTTGGGGATCGAAATGAAAGATTAGGAGTTATTGTTAGAGCATATGTTTGATTCCTGGAAGAGCTTATGTTAGAACCATGTTAGCTTATGGTTGTCTGATGTATACTTGTACACGCTATTGCAGGTTAGATAATGGATCATAATGATGAGAGGAGAGCTATGAAGGCGCGTAAGGCTCTCTACGATAGGCTACATTTTGTCGCAGACTCAATGCTAGGTATTCAAGAAAGGTGTGTATGTGGGGAATGCTTAGTGCGCGAGAGAGAGCTCCAGCAGAAGTCTTTGACCACCTACCAGGAAAGAGGTTTTTCACATGCAAGAAGTACAAAGTAAGTTTGGAACTTGCAATTTCTGTCAGTCTAGGTTTGTTTTACAATATTTAATCAAAATCGTTTTATTTCTGTAGGATGATGGAATGCATTACAGGCAGCCCTGGGTCTGTGCGGTCGAGGAAGAGCTAGGGATCTTATAAAAAACGCCGGAATCACTTGAAGAGCATAAATCCATGGTGGTAAAGCTGGAAGTCGAGAATCAGAAGCTGAAGGCAGAGGTGGAGAATCTCATAGCCCGAGTGTCTGAGCTTGAGTATGCAGCATAAAGGTTAGTTGTGTTCTATCTTTCTACTGCACTGATTGGTCTTTAAAACTGGTAACTGCATTGACTTAATTGAAAACTTGAAAACTTTAGTTTAAAACTAAACTTGAAAACTTTAGTTTAAAAACTAAACTTGAAAACTCTAGTTGAAAACGTAAAAGCTACAATGAATTGACTTGATTGGTCTTTAAAGCTCTATGTTCACTTTTTTAGGATGGTGGTTAGGGTTAGGTTAGACATTAAATACATCATTTAGTAAAGAACCCTAGTTAAATATAGCCATTGAGAAATAGAAAACCACAGTTAAACGAACCAAAACCACAGGCAAATGGCTTCGTATTCCCCAGGGTTTGTTAGTCTATTAACCATCCAAACTGGAGAGTCTAGCAGTCGAGGGTTGTGAACCTCTCAGGTTCTCAAACCATAGACCTGGACTCACCGGATTGTCCAGCCTTCAGCAGCCACAGTTCAGAAGCTGCAACTGTCAAGGAGAGGAGGAAATGGTCTCCAAAGGAGGATGTTATCCTTATCTCCGCATGGCTCAACACAAGCAAGGACCCAATTGTTGGTAATGAGCAGAAGTGTGGCACTTTTTGGAGAAGGATCCAGGAATACTATAATGCAAGTGCTCAGCCTGCTGGGTTGGACCCAAGGGAGCTAAGTCAGTGCAAGCAAAGGTGGGGAAGACTTAATGACCTCGTCTGCAAATTCTGTGGTTGCTATGATGCGGCTTTGAGGGACCAATCAGGCGGTCAGAATGATAATGATGTGATGAAGAAAACACTTGAAATGTTCTCCAATGACTACGGCTCTAAGTTCACCGTAGAGCATGCTTGGAGAGAGCTGAGGCATGATCAGAAATGGAGCTCTGTGTATCATGGTAAGGATGGTGCTAAAGAGAAGCGGAAGAGTGTTGGTAGTGCAGTTGAAGGCGAAGAGGAGGTTGATTATCTTTACAAGCATTGGCTATGTTTTCAAATCAAGTGTTCCCGTATAATTCATTATTTTGTTATATGCAGGAGTATAGTAAAATTTGCCGAACATGTCATCCTCATCTAATGACGAAGAAGAAGTTTTAGAAAATACTTTTGAAGCTTACTTTGAACAGCAAGTCGAAGCAATGTACAACAACATAGTAGAGTATCAACCTACATTGCCAACGAGACGAGCATACATAGAAAGAAACCGCGAAGAAGGGCACAACCGTTTATGGAACGACTATTTCAGTGCGGAACCGACATATCCGTTTTACTATTTAGGTGCTGCTTCCGAATGAACCGGACATTATTCACGGGGATTGTTAATCGCCTATCCACGGAAGTTCCTTATTTTCAACTAAGAAGAGATGCAATAGGACGGAACGGGCTATCTCCACTACAAAAGTGTACAGCAGCAATTCGTATGTTAGCCTATGGTTGTGCGGGTGACATGGTTGACGAATATCTCCGAATGGGTGAGAGCACTGCATTGTTGTGTGTGGAAAAATTTACAGAATCCATCATACATTTATATGGAGAGGAGTATCTACGCAGACCCACACCAGAGGATCTTCAACGACTACTTGATATCGGAGAGGTACGTGGTTTTCCTGGGATGATGGGAAGCATTGACTGTATGCATTGGGAGTGGAAAAATTGTCCACACTCTTGGAAAGGCCAGTATTGTCGTGGTTCTAGCAAGCCGACAATTGTCCTAGAGGCTGTAGCCTCGCAAGATCTGTGGATATGGCACGCGTTTTTTGGACCGCCAGGTACCTTGAACGATATTAATGTCCTTGATCGGTCTCCGGTTTTTGATGACATTTTACATGGTCGAGCTCCAAGACTTGAGTTCATCGTCAACGGTCACAAATACCGTAGGGCCTACTATCTCACCGACGGTATATATCCAAAGTGGCCTACATTTATCCAATCAATCCCTATGCCTCAGGGTCCTAAGGCGAAGTTATTTGCACAACGTCAAGAAGCCGCAAGAAAAGATGTCGAGCGTGCTTTTGGAGTCTTGCAAGCTCGTTTTGTAATTGTTAGAAACCCGGCTCTTCTTTGGGACAAGGAAAAAATCAGCAACATTATCCGAGCATGTATCGTACTACACAATATGATAGTGGAAGACGAACGTGATGGATACACTCAATACGATACATCTATATTCATAGAAGGAGAAATAAGTAGAAGTTCAGAGGTGGATTTTTCGTTCTCTACAAACATGCCTTCAAATCTCAGTAATATGCTTGCCATTCAGAATGAACTTCGCGACCAAAAGATACATGAGCGATTGAAAAACGATTTAGTTGAGAATGTATTTGCAAAATTTGGTCATCAACAAGAATAAATATTATATGTTTAATATTTGATTTTCAATAAATAAATATTTCTTTTCAAATTTTTTTTTCCTAAGAATTCCATTTTGGAGTTCACCAATGGACCCCCATAATTTTCTAAGGTTCTTAACTTACTTTTTTAATTATTATTCATTTAAATTAATTGCTATGAACCCCAAAGTGGGGTTTAGGAGTGAAGATGCTCAAATATTTTACTCCTGTTTCAAAAATATATATGTTAGAATTTTCACTTTTAGAAAAAGAGGGATTCTGAACGGAGGGAGTAATTTGGATTGCTATACAATATTTTAGTGGATCAACATTTTCTATTAGCTGTTCTATTCTAACTATTGAATAGATATGTTCAATTAGTCTATTTCACTACAAACAGCCCATGTTTCGAATGGATATGCCTCATATAACAACAGTAAGAGTCATTTGAACATCTTAGATTCATGTCTGTCTAAACACAAGAAAGACAACGCAGGCCTTGCAAAAGCAATCGACATTAGTGTTATCTTTCTCTCATGATCAGTACTGAAACGCACGTTGCCGGTACGATGATGGATTCTCGTCTGGAAGATTTAGTATTTGCTGAATCTGGTGATGAGCCTGCAAAATTGTTTACAATGTTCAGCCAACAACAACCATTAACATAGCGAGTAGAAAATGCAGACTAGTTTTAATAGTGATTTTCTAATTCTAAGTGAATTGTTACAAAGCAATATACTTTTCTTGAACTTACCAGCTTGATACGCCCTTTGATCTGCGCAATAACTTTAGTTACCTCTTCTAATTGTCTGTACAAACAAACCAAAACCACCATTTATAGTAAAACAACATTTATCCACTATCAATATGATGCATTTGACCAGACAACTTATTCGTCATATGCAATGGTTCAACCATGTTTTCCCTAGAATTTACCAGAAGCAAAAAAACAATGCGACAAGTTTGTGTCTGGAACAGCCTAATGCTTCAAGAGGCGACATACATAATTTCAGAAAAGAAGCATGTGGAAGCAAAAAAAAAAAGCAAGGCGTTATCATACTTTTTAACTAGTTCCTCCCTTTTTGGAATATAGTCAAGAGCTTCTTGCCGGGTGAACTCCACATAGAAGCCCAGCCCTACATCCATGAATATGTGCCTTGTATCTGGCCTGCACTCGAAACAGACACGACACCCAAATCAAGTGTAAAACGAAATCAGAAGAAAGACTGGTATATACCATCTCCAACTTTAATCGGCAGGTACTAACATTATTCTGTTCAATCATACATGACTAGCATCAAACATACAGAACATAGTGATAGTGCATTATTTAGCTAAGTATGGAGACAGTGCATGACATATCCCCAGATACTGACTTGACTAAGATGAAAAGAAAGAACCAGAGCTATAAGTGACTTACACTTCAGCTTGCATGTAAACTTCGGAACCGAGGTTGACCATAGTTTTGAGATTATTTACACCATTTTTCTCCAGAGTTTCTAGGTTTTTCCGCAAGTCAGAGCTGGAGCGGGGAATAGCCGTTAAGGAAAAAAAATTCCAACCAAGTTAGAGCTCACTAGAACAATAAAGTATTGTGAACGAGTACACCAAGAGCAGTTCCTCTGGATTAGATGAAACTGGAAACAAAGTGAAATACTGAAGGTATTTGCTTAGGTCAGCTAGACAAGCGAGAAACTAAAAAATTAAGGATAGGTTAACGAGATGACACATTTGGAGGAACAAGAGTCTTTCCTATACAAAAAGGATACAGTTCTTTTTGCTCTTCAAAGATCTTGTCTCTACAAAACCCAACAAAATGAAGAGACACAATAAGAAAACATTATTCAAAAAGAGACTACAAACGAATAGCATGCAAAGCACACAAGCTAACCTAACCCTCTCACATCATACACACATTTTTAAAATCTGGATATGAAAAAAGAAGGTAAATTTGAATACCGTGAAGCAATAGCTTGTACAAGCTTCTGTTTTAGACCTTTATCGATGATTTCCTCCAACAACTGCATGTCCTTTTGACGCCCCTCGTCCATTACTGCAACATACATGACCAAACCATATCAAGCTTGACGATATACCAAGGTGGAAATTAAAAACATAAAGTGACACGACCATACCAGCAACACCCAAAACCTAAAAAAATGTCAAAATTTTGCCGTCGCTAGATTCAGCAGAGAGAAACTATATAGAAACTGCATCGAATAAACTAACATGAGAACTTTGGAAGCATTACGTCGAACAAGTGGTGAACACTCCAAGAGAGAGAAACACAATTACACAATTCTACTCTAAAATACGAGAATCCAACAGACCTCTAAGCCAATAGTCTATGAAAGAAGCATAAAACCTAAGTCGATGATAAACGGTTAATTCAGAAAGTACAGAGAACAGCAACGGTCCAAATATGTTTCGAACTCACTGGCAATGTCTGGACACAACTGAAAGACGGCGATTCAATCGTTGCAGCGAAGTTCAACTATGCTGATGGTGTGACGGTCGGTGACGGCGAGTGGCGACGGTAAACAAGAGAATTTGGGTTTTACAGTTTGAACGAGTCTAACTAAACCGGGTTTGCGATCACCTGGCTAAAACCAATATTGATTATTTAACCTCAAGTCCTTATAAACAATGAATTCCCATAAAACCCACATACTTTCAAAACTTACTATTTAACCCAATGTTTTTAACAAAACTATGAACCAACTTAGCACAAAACCTTGAAAATGCATTAATGTGTTTCAAGTGAAACAAGAAACGTTCAAAGTAAATCTCATTTGATATACACCTTCATAAGAAAGCATATCTTGGCAGCCAACTTGAACCAAGGAACATCAACTTTTTCCCTCGAGTAAGTGGAGTCCACAGAAGGAATTACTTATGCTTTAGATAAGAGAGACACAGGGACGAACAAAGGGAAACATAGTGTTGATGAAACAGCAGTTTCAGCGAATTTATGACAAAAAGAGTTAGGACAAACGGGCTGCAAAGGGAAACCACTTGACTTCTTGCAGAGGTGTATCCCACCACTGGTATTAGCTTGGTAGTACCTCCTCTTGCTACGACGTTTATGTTACTTACCAAACCCTCTAATAAGACAAGATTGTGTAATGGCATTGGCCTCCTCTAGCTAATGTTGTTCTTGTTGTTCAAACACAACTTTCTCGAACAACATAACCAAGAACGTCATAATAGTAAGAAAAGGGAGTACGAATCTCATAGGAAAACATTCCCTGTTTAAAACACGAAACTTTTAAACAATCCAAAACCAATAGATAATGGTTGTCTTGCAACAAGAAACACAACACAAATGATCTAAATTAGAAGGGAAATAACAAACACGTTTTTGTTCTTATAACATTGACCACTGGTAATAAGATTATATCCTCTGTGTAAAGAGAATGGTACTTTGTTTACTTGCCACCACCAACTTCCTTGACGGCACAGATCTGCTCCTCTCCCATTGAAGACATGACAGACACCACAACATCCTTTCCCTCCTCGAATCCACTCTTCATCTGTGGATCACAAATAGAATTAATAACCACAATCACAAAAACTGAAAAACAAGTCATAAATGGACAAGAAACAAACCAGAGTGCTGAGACTATCATCGGTGGGAAGCTTGAGGTCATCCTTGGTGCCACCACTGTCGGTCAAAAGGCTAACCTGTAAACATGAACAAACCAATCTATGAATAATTGGACAA
Organism: Moricandia arvensis; assembly: GCA_905132765.1. Classification (NCBI taxonomy): domain Eukaryota; kingdom Viridiplantae; phylum Streptophyta; class Magnoliopsida; order Brassicales; family Brassicaceae; genus Moricandia; species Moricandia arvensis. The sequence continues at coordinate 27,694 of CAJHQP010000976.1, forward strand.
GTGATAAAAAAAAAACAAAGCTTTCAGAGATGAGAGACATACAAAGCCATCCTCAGAGATATCAATCAACTGGTAATCAATACGGTTCACATGAGGAACCTGACACACAAGCAAGAAAATAAACAAATCTTAATCAGATCTTTAAGACATAACAAAACGAATCTAGTAAAGTTTTGTCTTTTTATGACTTACATCACAATTGTGGGAAGAGGGAACAATATCCTCAAGCTTCTTAGCAGTGAAGATATCAATGGCAACAAAGTGACACTTGGCGTGACCGTGCTTGCCCGTCTTCGAAGTCGAAACCTCAACAACCTATCAAATCCCAAAAAGAGATATACTTTAAATCAAAATCACAAACTAGGATTCCTTTAGATCTAACCCAACAAAAGGATCTAGAAAACCTAATCGGATTCAAAGGAGCTACGGAGATCTATGGAATCGAAAAGGATACCTTGCAGGGACGGCCCTTGATGACGATGTGGCCACCCTTACGGATGTTACCAGCCTGCTGAGGGTAGGTCTTGGAAGCTCCGGCGTCACTGGACTCGAAGTGGTGCTCTTCGTCCGACATGTTTCAACGAGAGATGTAGGTTTTGGGGGAAGATAGATTGAGAATGACTACCTAAGAGAGAGAGAAGTCGATTTTTATATCGAGGTATGAGAGGCCTAGGGTTGTGTTAAATAGGCCCGGCCCATCATAAATTTAAAACTATTGATTCAAATATTTGGATCTTGTTATCTAAAATAGACTTAAATATAAAACTGAATGGGCTTAATTAGAGTTGATCTGGTTAATTAAGTTTTTTTTTCAAAACCGAAATTGATTAGGTGGAATTGTTTTTTTATTTCGTTTGTTAAAGGTGATTTTTCTCTTAAAAAGAACTATTTTAGCTCTTTTTTTTTGCATCAAACACCATCTTTCAAAATGTGTTCAAATAATGAACAATGAAATAGTCTTTAGAATTAAAGTTGCTATGCCTCTACTAACATACATTATTGTTCCGAATGAAATGATTTAAGTTTTTCTCGATGTTTTCACTCATTTATTCTTAAAATCATAGTATATTCTTTACTGTTTGTCAATGACATTAATAATGCATACTCGATATGTGAAGTTTCGTTCTTTTTCATATGTTGTGTATTGTTTTTTAAGAAATCGAAGGTTTTCTAGGGTTAAGGTTATTAGAAAAGTTAAACTCATTGAAATGTGACTGGTTCATCTAAAATTTATAATTCCTAATCAATATTAGTCAAACAAAAAAAATTGCTAACTTAAAGTTAAATTAAAAAGAGTTTAAACAAAGTTTGGTCCTATTAGGTAAAGTTTTTGTTTTTATGTTTTTTTAATAAAATCTTTGATTAATTGAGGTTTAACTTTTTTCAAATGTGACTTTTTAAATAAAGTCTTTTATTCAATCGAAAGTTTATGTTAAATAGACATTGTTTTAGAAAAGTTGTTCAAATAATTAAAAATTAAACAATGTTAGAAATAAACATTAACTTGCATATTTTTTTAATATTTTTACGTAGACAACAGATGACAGACCTATGATTATTGTTAATGCCTATAAAAAAATAAGGCTTGTTCAGTCCATTCGAAAGATTATATTAACACATTTAGAGTTAATTTTAAAGTGAGTTTAAATAGAATTAGATTTCGTTAGTTAATTTTTTGTTGTGTCTTTTTCATAAAAAAAATTATATTTTCGCTAAATGTGACTTTTTCTGAGAAATTATTTAATCTTTTTTCATCAAACAATTTTTTTCCAAAATGTGTTCAAATAATGAACAATGAAATAGTTTTTGGAATTAAAGATTTTATTGCTCTACTTGCATTATTGTTCTGAATCAATTGATTAAATATCTTTCAAAAATTTTCTACTCATTTCATTTAGAAACTAGAGTGCAATTGATTCAATGTTTTTCTACAAGAGTACAAGCTTGTGGAATAGAGTGCAAGCTTGTGGAGTAGCATACGGTATACGTATTATATCGTCTATGTCACATTGGATTTAGTTTTGTCTTGCTTGAGGCAAGATTGAATCGATGGATATTGATCTATCCTCTCCAAGTTAAAAATATCTTATATGCAGATTTGTTTTTTATATCTATCATATTTTTCAGTTTGACTCAAACTCTTTATTTGTTCTTATTTTTCACGAATTTTCCCCAAATTTTTAAGTTTGATGTCCAATCTTTTCTTATATGCAAATGAATATACAAATGCAATATATATATATATGTGTGTGTGTGTGTGTGTGTGTGCAATTTGAAATGATCTAACTAAACTAAACAGGAAGCTAAAAACTGTTGAAATCTTGACATATCAATAAGATGTACTAAATATGTTAGAGCTTCAATGTATCATCTGAGTTCGTTTTCCTATAATGTGTATGGTATTTTGGAGGAATCATAGACTTTCTAAGATTGAGGCTGTTGAAACGATTAAAACGTCACCAGTCTATCGAAAAATTATAAGTCATGACCCATTTTGACACATGATCCAGATTTTTTAACAATATAATATTTTTTGATAATTCAGAGTAAAATTAAAACAGATGTAAATAGAGCTTAGTCCTATTAGTTAATTGTGTTTGTCTCTCATACAATATGGATTAGAATACATTGCTGCGATTTTATTATTGCATGACTAAATTGTTGATATTTCTGATCTTAAATATTTGAAATCGGCTATTTAAAAAAAATTATAAAAGATTTCGTCGTTCTTTCTATAGATAATAGTTGTTTATTGACCCAAAAAAAATTCTATATCTTTAAGGTTAGATACATCAAAGTTTAAATGCATATATAGCTAAGAAATCTGCACTCTGAAACAATCTGTTTATAATAATCTACTTTATATATTTCTTTGTTTTTAGTGAAATGAAATTTGAATTCAAATTTGTCTACCTTGGTTCCAACGGCCTCAAACCACTTCAGAGATTGTTTTGGTCGACATTTGGGAGTCCTACACTTTGCACACCTTATCTTGATCATGATTCTTTTGTACAATGGTTGCACAAGTCGCCTTGATAAGTCAGCCGTACTTCTTCCTTCTTCCATTTCTTTATTCATTCTAACATTTATTGTTTCGTGAATATGAAAACCCGGTAGAACACTCTTTATTTTTAATGCCTTCATAATATTTTATACATATTATCTCTGCTCTCATTTCATTTTTGCTATATAGACATTCACAAAACTTTTGAAAAGACCCAATTGGATAGAAATTCTTGGTCACATTCCTGACCAGCTTTATGTCTTTTCTGATTTGGTCAGCGCCGTAAAAGTCATCCGCAAATGGGAGGATCAATTCATTAAATTCTCCCCTTGGTATCTATCCTCCAATGTTGACCCACAAATGCTTGGCACTTGTAAATCTTCGTTTTCATGGCATTGTTGCTATGAATATACGATAGTTGGGGCTTTAGCATATATTGTGAAAGAGGGAACCCAGCTGAATGTCCACAAGATTGTGTCTTTGATTGTTGTAAGAGTTCTCCCACTTCAGAAACAAAGACATATATCAAGCATTTTCTCACCTTCAACAAATTAGAGAAGACTTTAGCACACTTGCACATACAACCCATTGGTGCATCTTTGATCTTTTTCACTAATTTAGTGAATCCCACTGAGAAAAAATTACATAAAACATTCTACTAGTCATGAGTATGCATTGATTATTAGAACTTTTTCTTCTTTATATAAACATATTTTTAACTTTTTTTGCAGGATATTGACTATGGCCCCCATCAGAAAAATCAGTTTCTGTGGGCTATCATGGGATATATATTGTTGCCATTGAGATATTTAAGGGAAACCTTGTAGCACTTTGCAAGATGAGCAACGACATTGAGATTGCTAATCAAGTATATGTTCGAGTATCTCTGGGAGTTATGTACATGCCCATTTTATGTGAATTTGCTCAGGTTGTTCATCATACAGTCATGCCACAACATCTCCTTTCTGATTTTTGTTGCCCACATATGGATGAGGCTCCAAGAGGAAACCTCAAGCAGAAACTAAATCAAGATCATGACTCAGAAACAACAAAAATGTCTCGTCATGCGTATGTATAAATAAATAGATATCTCACAATATATATATATATATTTGAAAATCGAGTAATTGTAACAACCCGCCCCGTGGGACCCAGCTGGCGCTGCAATGCATCGATCCTAACCCCTCACCGTGGGAGGAAACACCTCCACACCCACCGCTAGGTTATTGGTGCGCTTGGCGTTACTCAAACCCAAAACCTCACCCTATAACAACACTCCCAAAGGACAAGATGTCATCAATTGATCCTAATCACTGACTATTATGTTTTTGTTAGTGTTGCAGAGATGGGCCTAGCAGTTCTAAAACGTCCTATGATCTAGATGATAATGAGAACAGAGGTCTATGTCGCCAAGAGGTGAAGGTCTATTTTTAGTATTTGTTATCTCTGGTTTTCGCTACATTTTCTTTGTCTATTAATTTTTGCAGTTGAGAAAATATCGTTGCATCCAAACATAGTTTTGATAAACTCCACTTTGTGTGTCTATTGTTGCCATTTTAAAAGTCACTCTTGTGTATTAAGACAACTCGAAGCCATGTGTGCTAGAGATAGACTACTTGAGCTAGGTTGTTTTACTGGAACTTATTCTTGAGGTTTGCTTCTTTCTTTCAGATTCAAAAGGTTCTAAACAGAAAGGATGAGCAAAAGCTTCTGGTGAAGGAGAGAAAAGCGAAGCAAAAGCTTGAGAAGATGCAGAAAAAGCTGAGGAAAAGCTTATGAAGAAGAACAACAACAGTGGCTGAGAGATAGCTGCTGATCAACTATTTTGGAGCAATGAGAGAGAGAGAGAGAGAGAGAGAGAGAGAATATGACTTTTTTTTATTTTACCCCCCTTTGCATCAATCAGTCGGAAAATGGGAAGAAACTACTGTTTCAACTTACATCTTCATCTCTCATTGCTCGAGGGCTTTTGGTAGGGTCGAGACTATAACGTAATTACTTAAGCAAATATTCTACCAAAATGACGTTTTCATAGTTTCTTAGATAAATGGTGGAAGAATAATATGCATATTAGGTAGTAATCCGTGCAAGCCCGCGCCTTGTGCGGGTGAAATTGTTATTTGAAACTTAGAAACAAAAAAGTTTGTATTGCATAATAGTGATTTTGTTCAATTTAAACATGAGTGTTTCAGTTCTTAGACGTTAATGAATGATTTTTTTTTCCTTAGATAGGAAATGGTCAAATTGGTTGATCAAATTCTTCTTCACAATGTATGAATCTTATGATCATGTATACATGAATCAAAAGAAAACTTTAGATTTCAATAGGAAATATATGGCATAATAACTAATGAAATATTACTTTAATGAAAATTCACATTAGACTATTGATTCTAAAGGTATATGATTTTCACCCTTATCTTCCATATCGCTTTGAATGGTTTTACTTTGGCTATAGACTTCAAGGCCACCATTAGTTGATTGTAGAAATAATTTTGAAGTGGATATATTTGTAAAGGTGACTTGCAATGAGGAGATTTGTTACACAGCATATATATATTTATATATTGAGCAATGATTATTAAGATTTTAGTGCGAAAGATATTTACTTTAACTGTAAATATATTCCTAAAATATTGGTATAATGAAATAATTATTTGAAAAATCATTATGCCTAAATTAGTGAATGAACATATAAGTATTTTCCTGAAAATATATTGAATTAATTACACGGTTCAACATAAGTCACAACAGAATATCACCGTAATAGTTTAAATATTCAAATGCTAAATTTAGGACATTGCATATTTGATATGTTAATAAAGGAAATCATTTTAGTGTCTACTTACCTTTTTTCAGAAAGTGATGTATCAGAAAAGCATTAACATCTCATAAATCATATGTATAATAAATTTGGTCACTACTCCGAGTTGTCACAAATTAATCATAATTCATTTTACATGTCAAAACACATGGATCGAATGAAACTCATAAGTTTTTTTTTTATTTTGAAATATTTCATTTAAGCCGTTGTATATACTATATATACACATAAAGATAAATTTAACCACATCGACCATATGAATATTTTTGTTACCTGAAAAAAAAAAGAATATATATATGAATTACAAGTTAACATAAGAATTGATGTGATTAAAACTCAGAGTAAGGGAATGTATGTTAATAAACGAAATATGAATAAATTTTTACTTATAATTTGTATTTGGTTCAGTTGCGATTCTGGTGTGTTTTAACTTGCAAGATGTGATCTTTGAACTTGAGGAAAAAAATGAGTAGTGTCAAAGTTAATATTACACAGTTGTTAAGAATTTATTTAAATATTTTTAGAACATAGTATAGACGAATGTATGAGCATATAACATATGGAATCTCAAATTTTATTATTTTGACTTTTACCAATATCACTAATAGACACTTAGGAATATTAAATTTTAGAGAAGCAAATTTTTAAAAAGCAAGATAAAATAAAATAGAAAAGCTACATTTTTATTATTGTCATTTTGTAAAGAACCATACTCGAAAATTTGTTTATATATGAATTCTTTGTTTTATTCATGAGTATGTTGTCGATGGCTTGTATATGATTTTTCTATATTAGTTTGTCATGAAAAAGTATTGGAAATATGAAGGAACTCGTAATGTTTTAGAGTATAAGTTAATGTATGTGCTGGTTAATGTTTTTTTCATACTAAGACTATGTACAATGGAGGGGTTAAAAAAAATTCAACCGTTGAATCACTATAACGAAAGTGTCAAAAAAAATAAATTTGATGTGGATTAATTGGTGTTGCAAAGATTTAACATGTTGAATAAAAAGAAAATAAAGACCACCAACGACACATGTCACTTTCTAAGGATTTTAGATATTTTCACATTAATAATCACATTATAAATTCAATAACTTATTTTTCTTTCTTATACAAAAATTTATTATTTGAAAATTTTCTATAAATAGAGATTTGATTTATTTAATTTGAATATTAAAAAATTATTATTATTAATTAGTAAAATAGGGTGTTGAATTTTATTAACAAAATTATTGTAATGAGTAAAAGTTGAATGTGTGTTGAATAATGATATGAAAGAAAGAAAAAATGATGTGATATGTTAAAAGATGAATTGGAGAGTGTTGAATTTTGAAACCATAGTCTAAGTGATTTGGTTATAGTGACTTTTCAAACCAATGAATTTAACAACAAGACTCGTTAGTTGGCTTCTATCGTATAACTTATATGATAAGAAATATAAATATAACTAATATAAATGAATGAAATGTACAGTGACATATATTGTAAATAATCTAATAAGAAAAAGGTTTTAAAATAAAAATGTGAGAAAACCTATTATGCTGTCACCTAAGCATAGTGATAATTTAGCTATAACTTATAGCTTACATTTTTAAAGTTATTTTTGAAAATGCTCTTCCTTTAATATATAAGGGATATATCCAAAAAGATATTCAGACCTAAAAATGTCAGTTTTATCATATTTTACATGGCTAAGGTATATTGAAATCAGAAGAAGTATCTATATACAGAGCATGTTGTAACGGTGAACTCCCGTTTGATCATAACCTAAAACTGTTAGTTTTACTAGCTATATCATATTTTACATGGCTAAGGTATTATTCGGTTTCTGCTAATCAATGATTTTGGAGCTCCAATTTAAATTTCTCAACATGTAAGAGAACGCCTTTGAATCAATCAAATCAGAAACTATGATCTTGCCTCTTTTAACTCATCCGTCTTCCTCTTTCATCGTATGTGGGCTTTTAGTTAAGAGTCTACCAGGCCCATACCATTATGATTTAGGCAAACTTCTAATGAATGACATTTACTGTATAAAAATTAATAAGAAAGCGCATAAAAGAACTTTCAAAATAACATTAGATGACACTTTAAGTCTTGAAAAAAAATTATTAGTATTTTCAACTTTCAAAGTGATATTTATATCAAAAAATTCTCCAATCAAACTTACTTATCCACCAGGAAAAAACATGACCGGTACTAATTATGACGACGTATTTTATTTTAAATCATTATTAATTAATAAGAAAATATAAAAATCTAAAAATCTAAAAATTATTAAAATTCAGAAAAATCTGAGAAATTCAAAAACTCTAAAATTAGAGATTTAAAATATTTTTTATAAAATTAAGTATATATATAAACCACATGTGGGCTTGGAACCTTTACAAATTAATTATTTTAGGAGTCTAGATCATTTTTGTATATTATAATGGTTTTTGGTAAACAATAGAAAACTAATTTAAAAAACGTGGTAGAGATAGAATTCAGAGAAATTGTCAAAAATACCACTTTCCTTGTACTACTTTTCAAAAATACCTTAATCACTTTTACCTTTGTTTTTTAAGAAGCAAAAACACACTTATAACCCTTGGTTTAATTAATCTAAGACTTAGGGTTTAGAGTTAAGGGGTGGTGTAGGGTAGGGATAGGGTTTAGGATTGTAAAATTTAAGATTCTAATTAATTTTTTTTAAAAAAATTATTTCTTAAAATGGTATTTTTGAAAATATCTCCTTAATGATGGTAAAAATGAAAAGTGATAAACTTGAAATTCTCTCCATAATTCATGACCATATATTTTAGTTTCTCTCTAAATGTAAAACCGAACAAAAAAACTTGAATATAAATTCAAAACTTTCACAAGAAATTTGTCTAGATTCATTTATTGATTAATACTATATCAGATGTATAACATGTTGGACGTCCGCTCTCCACTACTAAACCATAATTGAAATCAAAACCTTGTGAAAACTTAGGGGATCTCACATATAAAATAATATTTTTTAAAATACGTTGGAAGCTTATGATTCTAATTCAGAATCATGTTTCCGTTTAAATAAACAATGTCATAAATAAAGAAAATATAAAATTATATTTCTTGTTGTTATATAAAATCTAAAATTTAATAGTTAATAGAGAAAATAAAAATATTAAAATTAATATTTTAAATTAAGAAGAATTTCAAGTTTACCACTTTTGTTATACCACTTTTTATTTTTACCTTCATTAAACAGATATTTTCATAAATATCACATTTATTAGGTAAATTTTTTTTTAAAATTAATTAGAATCCTAAATTTTACATTCCTAAACCCTACCTCACCCTATCTTTACCCCTCAACTCTAAACCCTAAGTCTTATATTAATTAATCTAAGGGTTATAAGTGTATTTTTCTTCTTAAAAATAAGGATAAAAGTGATTAAGTTAAAAATAATTAATTATTTATGAAACATAAAAAATAATTAATGTAGTAAATTTTTATAAATTTTATTACTTACACAGTTTTAGTGTGAAATAATTTAAAATTATTATATATGAATAAATGCTTAAATTTTAATTTGAATCATACATATATTTTTTACTCATAAATTTTATAAATTTTCTTATATATATATATATATATATATATATATATATATGGATATACGCTTCCAAAGGTAGCTAGAGATAGAATTCATTACCTTATAATTTTAGTTTCTCTCTAAATGTAAAACCGTATAAAAATTCTCGTATATAAATTCAAAACTTTCACATAAAGTTCATTTTAGGCCTGGGCATTTTAACCTGGACCCGAAGACCCGACCCGGACCCGGTCCGAAAATACCCGACCCGAACCCGAACCGAAAGTTTACAAGTACCTTTTGGGTCTAAATTTCTTTTACCCGAACAGACCCGGACCCGAAGAGAACCGACCCGAATAGACCCGGACTCGAAAAGAACCGATCCAAATAGACCCGACCTGCAAGAACCGATTTGTACCCGACTTAAAAACATGTATATTAAAACTATGATTTTTTGTGTTATGTTTTATATATATATATATTATATTTTATTTAGTTGAAATTTTTTTTGTTAACAATATTTATTATTATTTTGTAACATTTTTAAGTAATATGAAGCTTTATGTTGATTATTAATAGTTTAATTTAAGATATTTTATAAATATTTAGATATATATGACAAATATTAATTAAATTTGAGTGAGTCTCGGTATGCCATGTATTTTTCAGATTCTAAATACCCAAACCCGATCCGGACTCGATATGGACCCGAAAAATTACGGGTATTTTACAGGTATTGAAATTATAGACCCGAACCGACCCGGACCCGACAAGACCCGACCCGGAACCGACCCGAAAAATTACAGGTACCTATATGGGTCTAAATTTTCAGGACCCGAAAGACCCGGACCCGATCAGGACCCGACCCGAACCCGACCCGAGGACCCGGATGCCCGGGCCTAGTTCATTTATAGATTAATATTATATCAGATGTATAACATCCATGCGTCCACTAAAACCTGTCACGTGTCAGGACTGAAAAGCATGCTTTTCTGGAATAGTGGCAGTAAATGTAATAATCTCCACAAAACAACCTTTTAATTTATTTTTTATTAAGAAGCCAATGAAGAAAGACCAGAAACAAAATTTGTAACGATAATCACAAATTCTTTTTTGACATCAACACTCCCGCAAACGTAAACTGAAAACCTTAAAGTTAGCTCACAAGTAGGGCCCACTGACTTTTGATCTACCTAACTTAATAAACATTTGATGCTTGATTTAGAAATTAATATTGCTATCATCAAACTTAGTTTGAATATTTGTTTTTCAATAAGGCGTCTTAACATAACATGTTATTTACTATTAAAAATAAAAAAATATTTCTGGTTCTGGTTGAAAGAAAACATTGGCCTATGACTTATAAAGTTAGAAATAAATTGTAATATTTACAAATTAAGGATGGATTTGGACCAGTCTGCTATTTTATCTCTACATGAATTATTTATTGTTAGTTGATGCATTGTATCCATATGAGTAGATTCGGTGAGGTTATAGATGTGAATTACTGATTTACACATCATTGCTCGATTTTATAATTAAATCATATATAAAAAGATAAGTTTAAATAAATGTTTACCAAACGGAGAAAAAAAACATATATTGGGCTGTCAAATGTTGTTTTTTTCCGTGAAGTAACTATAAATAAAATTCTTTTTTGCTCCTACATTATTTCCGTGCTAAATCAATGTCCGCATTTAAAGATACACAGAGAGTCTAGGGTAAAAATAGTCTACATGATTTCGATGTTTAGCTGTACTAATCCATGTAATTACTTCCAAAGAAGAAGACATCATTTGTAAAATAATTTGTGATTTGAAAGATTTTCTGTAAAAAGAAAACCAAAAAAATCCTTACTGATCGTTATATCATTCTTGGTGAGTTTTGTAAGAGTTTTATATCCAGAAAACTAATAAGAATGAAAAGTAAATAAAAAGTGAAATATTAGAATACCATTTCTCTACCAAAACTCTTTTAAAAATATAAAAACTATTATAACATCTCTCTTTTAAGTGATACTAGATTTTAGTAAAAAAAACCACGGGATCCGTTTTTGATTTATTAAAAATATAAATATGATTTATAAAATATATTTATTTAAACTATTTTATATTATTTTGATTTTACTTAGTGATTTTTAAATTTAATGGGATAATTATATAAGTGTTAAGTTTTTGAAAAAGCTATAATTCTGTAAAAAATATATAGCTTGAAGGATGCATATATGTTTATTAATATGGTTGATAAAACTGAAAACATTATTCTTTTATTCTTAGGGATGTTTTGTTAGATTTAAGTTAGTATTGGTTAATATGTGGAGGTATATTATCTAAGTGGTTTAGTATTCAATTTCTTTTTAATTTATGTTTTCATAATATTTGTTTTACACACGATAAAAAATCAAAATTCAAAATCGAGGCTTGCAGCAATGAAAGAAACCTTGAGATGTCTCTGTAGCTGAAACGAAGAAAGCATGAGTAGTGTGATTGTTACGAATTAAAACTTCTATATTCAAATGTCAATCACCAAATCTTACACACACACATGCACACAGGAAAGAATCATATATAGTTGAGAAGGAATAATTAAATTACTTAAAAGCACATGATAATATATTGTGCTGCATATTTTGAGGAATAAATTCAAAAAAACAAATAACAAAATCGATTGAATATTAATTAGTTGTTCGATAACAATATATTTGACGTCTTAGGATTATGCACATAGATTAAAAAATATTTATTTTTTCTTCATTTTCTAAACCAAAACATCATTAATTATTTACTTAACCATAATTCAACCAATAATAAATAGAAACTAATATATCATTGATTACTAATAAATTTTATATAAAAAAATTAAAAACGTCAAATAATTTAGAAAAAAAAATTCATCTAAAACGTCAAATAAAAAAACGGAGGGAGTATAAGAAAAAATAGTCACTAAATATTAGGAAGGTACTAATAATGAAGAGTCATGTGGGTGTAAATTAATAATAGGTGTATTTAATTTAAAAGTCTATACAAAATTAGTTCCATTGGAACGTTTCGGTTTAATAAGAGATATATTTTGATAAACATTTAACTAAGAAACTACTCTTAAAAACTCATGAGATATCTCTTAATTTTTTTTTGGACAACACTTATTAGATATCTCTTAAAAAAAACTAAAAAAGCAAGGAAGGAGCAAGTGTTGACAAAAAAATATCACGTCACTGTTATTAGAAGCCTTTTTCGTTTCCGTATTTATTTATTATTATTTGTTTTAAGAAAACAACAAATCCGATAAATACTAAAAAAAGGAATATAAAAGCTCTGCATTCGCTAATAGAATCTGAGCGATAGAAAAGCTTGAGAGAGAGGAGAGAGAGAGAGAGGAGAGAGAGAGGAGAGAGAGAGAGAGGAGAGAGAGAGATTGTAGAAGACGGCTTGAGAGCTTTCATCTTCTTCTTCCATGGAGTTTCGATTATTTAGCTCTCTTCTTCAACACTAAACTGTCTCTCCTGATTCAAAAAATTTGGCTTTAACTTTTAATTCTCTTTTTTTTTTTTTTCTCATTTATCGATAATCTGTGGCTGATTTGGGGAGTGAGTATTTCTAAAAATAATCAACGATTAAAGATGATTTTTATCCTCTGTTCAAAATGGCGATCAGATGATGAGAGGTACAATCTCTGTCAACCTAATTTTCATATTATTTTAATATGCCATTTCTATCTTTTATTTACTTAATTTGCTTATCTGTGTTGCTTTATTTGATGAATTAGGTTTTAAGTCATTTAAAAGTCAAATCGATCCAGAAAACTATATAATATATTTTGGATTCGTATTTTTCAAAAACATAAACAAGGATCTAGTGCTTTAGATGCTACAGAGACTTTATTGATAAGATAAATATGCTGTTTCACGTGTATGTATTCATCTTTCCTGTGATTGTATAAGTTCGAATCTGAATCAAATCACTGTGAAATTGAGCAGAATATAGAGGAATATGAGGGAGCAAGAGTCAAGTCACTGTGGAACCTTTTTGCCCTCAATGAGTGAAGACTTTAACACTTGCAGTTTGTCTGCTTATGGTGCAAATCTTCAGTATCATCACAACGGTTCTATAAGAGCTTCTTATGCTGCGGCGGATTCGTTATACTCAGGAGGGTACGAGAGAGATTTCATGAAACAGACAATGCTTGAGCACGAAGCCGTGTTTAAGAACCAGGTTTCTTTCTTTCTATTGTGTTTCCTTTCCTCATTTTAAAGACTTTGACTTTTGTCTCTTTTGTTTGTTTGTATTGATATCGCAGGTGCATGAGCTTCACCGTTTGTACAGAGTCCAGAGGAAGTTGGTGGATGAAGTAAAGGGAAGAAACTCTTGTGAAGAGTTGAACTTGAGTGATTATACGTCTGAGAATGCAAGTAAATGGCAGCGTCCTGGGTATGGAGAAGGGAGCAGCTCTCAAGTTTGTAACGGTCGTTTGCTAAATGGGTTTAGTTCGAGAGACGGGAACGAGGTTGTTCCTGTGAAGGCTAGGAGAAAGATGGTTGATCTTCAACTCCCTGCTGATGAGTATCTTGATACGGATGAAAGTGGTGATAACGAAAAGAGTACAATCTTCCCTCCATTCAAACGGTCGAAATCTGGAAGAGGGGATGTTTACCATCAGAGCAACTCTTCAGGGTCTTGCTTGGATGTGAAGAACTCTAATGGCTTAGCTGACTTGAATGAGCCACTCAAATGGCAAGATTCAGAACCTGTTTCTCTCTCCAGGGATATGCATTCTCATTATGGGAAAAACAATGCAGATGTTCACGGACAGTGGTTGAAGAAAGACACAGGTCAAAATGGATGGATGGTCCTTGAAGCAGGTGACCTTTTTAATAAGTGGAATGCTCTTCATTTCCATTTCATTTCTCTAATCTTATTACTTGCTATTAAATCTTTGTGTCTGAGCAGCAAGTTTCACTTAAGAAATGGTATAAAACTGTGCCGCAAGTTTTTTTCTGTTTGTGTCTTCCTGCTCACATGTTTTATTAGCTGAAAATATGTCCTAATTGTGTCTATAGCTCATAGAATAGGTTTGAATTATGTGCTGATTCAGTATGTAGCCATTTTTCCTGTCATCTATTTCTCAAATGTTTTCATGTGGCTGTGTTAATAGGGCACAGCAGAAGCACACAGAGAGACCAGCTGCACCTGCCTTCCCATTCTTCACAAGTACTTGGATTTCATCCTCAGAGCTATCCTACAACTGATCGTAACAAGGTGATATTTTCCGGGGAAAGAGCATATCGTGAGCTGGAAGTTCGTTCAAAGAATCCTCAAGCTTCTTATGATAGCTACGTGGAATCAAGTGTGGCCTCTAATGCTCCAAGATTACACAATGACTACCGCTCTGACTTCCTAAAACCATGGAGCCACTTGTCTTCATCGTGTGAGAATCCTAAGAGCAGCTCACATCAAAAGTCTTACCCAGTTCAAACGAGTCCCTTCATGAATTTTGTCGCTCATGCGAGGACAGATTCAAGTTTTGAGATGAGAAGTCCTGTCTCTAATGGGACGTATCATGGATTTTGTTTCCCATCATCCGGCTTTAAACCGAATGCTTCTTCAGGTGAGGTAGTGAAGAGCCAGAACTTTGAAAGCCTTCAAGGGCCAAAAAAGCAGGAACGCTCAGCTGGGTTGCCCTGGCTAAAACCTAAGCCACTTTACAAGAGTGAAATATCCAATGGCTTCTTGGATTTGAATGCTTCGACAAATCAATCCATTAATGGAACTGGCACAGAGAACGGCCTGAATAGTGTTTCACCTCAGAAGAGTTTGAGATCATCTGCTTCATGCTCTAATAATGCCAACACGGTAAGAGTTGAAATGATCAACCCACAGAGTAGTAGAGAAAACATTAGGTGCCCAACCTTTGAGAAGCATACTATTTGCAAGGAGGAGCACTCCTTAATAAAGCGCGATCTAGATATCAACTTGCCAGGTGATGCCTCGGTTTCTGCTGACCAGCATGGTACTAAAGCCTTTCGTCTTGAAAAGGAAGAGGGAAACAAGGCTGCTAACTTCAGACACTACATTGATCTGAATACATGTGCCAGTGAGGATGATGAAGATCCGGCCCTGCATTCCAGGCTGAGAGTGAAAAAAAGAGGAACTATTTGGATAGATTTGGAAGCTCCCCCCAGTCTCGAGAGTGAAGAAGAAGAAGTTGGAGAGAGCTCGCAGGAGAAATCAAATGAAGAAACTTGGGGACTGATGAAAGGCCAAGACGGAAACTCTTTGGATGAACTCATCAAGGAAGCAGCACAAGCAATAGTTGACATCTCATTGTCTGATCAACAACGTCACCCTGATGATGCAGCTTCCTCTTCAACTGATGCGGCTGCCAAAAGTCCGCTCTCTTGGTTTGTAGACATTATCACTTCTTATGGGGATGAGTTAGAAGCCACAGACTTTGAGGGTTACCGGGAAGGATATTCTTCTTGGGAGATTGATTACTTTGAAGCCATGACCCTTAATATACATCCGACCAAGGAAGAAGACTACATGCCAGAGCCCTTAGTCCCTGAGAATCTGATACTCGAAGGGACGGGTTCAAACAGGCCAAGAAGAGGACAAGCAAGACGAGGAAGACCAAAGCGGGATTTCCAGAGAGATACTCTGCCTGGCCTCTCCTCTCTATCGAGGCACGAAGTCAATGAAGATATCCAATTGTTTGGTGGGCTTATGAAAAGCAGAGAGTACACCTCTGGACTAGCTGCTCGACGGAACTCAAAAAGAAAACGAGTGGTCACTAACATAAGCCACGCTCCAGTTTGCCCGTCACTGGCACAGCCAGTGAATGAGAGCATATCAGTGGTGGGACTTGAAGATAGTAAGCTTACAGGATGGGGAAAAGCAACGAGACGACCGAGGAGACAAAGGTGTCCTCCTGCAGGTAATCCTGTAACCGTGATCTTAACATGATAGTTTGAGGAAAAATAATCGGAATGATTTAAACCTTGAAACATTATGAGTACAATTACTACACAATAGATTGATGTTCATTGTTTGGGGGTGTTGTATATCTTGTCTTCTGTAAGTTGGGACCAAACATGATCTGATTTGTATTATATAAGGCTTGGTTGGTTATAAAACATATATGTTAATTGCTGTCAGTGTAGAAGATTAAATGTCTTGATGATTCAGAGATCAATACACCCTACCTAAACATAAATTTTAAGCTATAATATAAAATATTAGTTATACAGCAACATTTTTGTTATAAATATCCATGAATTGACATGATACATAGTCAAAAATATAGCAAGAAGTATTAGACAATCCTTTCTTGGAGGTCAAGAAATCAGGACTCAGAAAGCAAAAGTAACCAAAGTTAGGTCAACTTCACCGGTTCTTGATATGATTATGAACAAATAAAATAGAACTTTGATTTACCTTCTGAACCAAAAAAATTCTTGAATCTGAAGCAACAATAAAATCAAACAGAGAGGAAGCAATAATAATGAGTAACAAAATTGCAGATCTGGGTTACTAATGATTACATTAATCAATAGGAGCAGGAAGATTGAGATCGATGAGTGTATGCATCTCATGAGCTACTTGGTGTTGTTGGATCACCAAAGTCCTGTGATCTTGACTCCCTATGAAGTGTGATCTCTTGTGACCACCTAAAGCTTGTCCTGACTTAAACACCCTGAAACAAATAGGACACTCATGACCTTTGCTTTTCTTCTTTGCACCACCACTTGGTTTCTTAACCATTGGGGGTTTACTATTATGAATCTTGATTGTGTCCGCACAAGAATCAGTCTCCAAGCTATGCTGATCACCACTGTCATACACTGATTCAGTGAATTCATACTTGATTTTCTTTCGACCATAACAAGGAAAGCCTGTTCTGCTTTTCCTCAGATCATACTTTGTTGAAGAACGATCTGATCCTGTCCTGAATCTGTTCAAGCTCTTATCCCGTGAGCTGTTGAATCCCATTGCAGCCTTGTTCTTGAGGAAGCCATCAACCGAGACATCTGAGTCTAATTTCTTTGGTCCATTCCTGAAGTAGCCAGAATCAGAATTATCTGAATCATACAGAACATCACCATTATCCTCACCAGATCTCAAATGGTCAACTCCTCCTCCAAGTTTGTCTTTCTTACAAAACTCATTCACCTTGAAGATCTTCATCTGTTCTCCTGAAGATGACTTAGTCTCAAGAATCACAGAGTTGTTGTCTGATGACTCAGCTAAAGAGTTCACAACCAAGTTATGTCCTTTCTTGAAACCTGAATCATCCCTAGATAGCATCATCAGAGACAGCGCCATTTGCTCTTGTTCTGACTCAATCTCAGACTCATCAGAAGATGCTGAATTATATCCAACTACAAAACCATCAGCCTTGTGGTGGTGATGATGATGTCTCACAACTCTCTTGGATCTTCTCCTGACAGGTGACATAGAAGCTTCAGTATCAGATTGACTATCCATCACAATCTTCTCTCTCTCAGAGTGAGAAGCCATGTGGCCACAAAGAGCTTTCGAAGAAGGGAAACCTTTACCACATTCTCTGCAACAAAGAAGTTGCTGCTGATGTTGATGCTGGTGATGTTTCAGAGCCATCATCTCTCTCTGATCCACAAACCTCTTGTTCTTCTTAGGATTCTCTCTCAAACCATAGCTAGACTGACCTCCATTTTCATCGATCATGAGCTTAGTGTGTTCATCCTCATCTGAGTCAGCTGAGTTCTTGTTGTTCATGTGAGTTCTGATGTGCCCTCCCAGTGATTTCCCACAAGCGAACCTCTTGCTGCAGAACTTACACTCAAACTTCCTCTCACTGCACTGCTCCATCTTCATTAAGACAGGTGATCAAACACACTATATAAGTAAAGATCAGATGAAGAAAAAACAAGGAAAGGTGAAGTTAGTGTCTTAGTGAGAACCCATTTGTCTGCTTTACCTCTCAAGTCTTGGAAGGAACACTGAAATACCCAGATGCTAAGAGAGAGAAGGGGAAGAGAGAATCATCACATCAAGCTCAAGGCTTGATACTTTCTCACAGTGATCAGATATTGGGGAATGTAACAGTCCTGTCTTGTTAACTTGAGATCCTACCATCAAGCAAAAGTGAGAACACAAAAACAGGAAACAAATTAAACAGACTTTGAAATATCTAAAGTTAGGAGATTTGCTTTCTTTTTGGGGTTGGGATGAAATAAGAGAAACAGAAAATGAAAAATTTACCAGATTTTTAAAATGCATTTTCCTATTCAGATTTTCATATGTAAAGTTTTTTTTTTAACTTTTTAAAAATGCAAAAATATATAAAAAAATAGGAAAGCTTTTTTGAATTCACGATCTATATATTTTAAAATTTAAACAAGAAGAGAAACAATATTATTTAATAAAATTGTTTAAAATGAATTTTGGTTTGATTTAGCCGGTTTAAACTATTTGGTTAATAGTAAACCAATTAAAACTATGGTCTATGGGTAATTAAGTTTCAAAGAATCGGTTCGAGGAGAACTACATTCAGAATTGTTAATTCGTGGAGAAATACGTGTATAACTTTCAAATCATGGAGATTTGACACTACGTCATAGTTTGGTGGGGATCTGATGCTATATAATAGTTCTTGTGGGGAAATAACTCGTCGACCCTGTTCTGAATAAGGTTACTTTAAACACCATTCACCATTTTCAAAAGGGTATTACTGTCTTCACAATTCCTTTTTTTGGTTGAGTTACCAAACTTTCTTACTCTCTCCGTTTCGATTTAATTTTCGTAAGTGTTGTTTTATGATTTCGATACAAAATTTATTAAATTTATATATATTTTTCTATTGATTGAAATATAGTTAGATTTATAGATCAATTGAAAATATGCAAAATTAAATATTTTTTTTAATCTGTGTCCAAAAATTTAAAACGACAACTAAAATAAAAGGAATATAGTATTTACGTTGTACTTGTCTTTAACAATAAGTTTTATCTTATTTTCCTTTCCATTTTTTCCAATTATATCCATCTTACCACCAAAGTTCTCCTTACAATTCCCATGTCTGGCTATGTTCATCATTTTTCAAAACATGTATCAATGTCTTCACTGTTGCCTTTTCTGTTTCACCTTATTTTCAGTTTTAAAAACTTTTTGTGCCACACAGCAAGCCGATCCATTAACTTCATCCATTGTAAGAGAGGTGAGATTAGTACTGTTGCTCGTAATGTTATACAACTAAACTAAAGACTCCTTTTGTTTTGTGTATTGGTAAAGTCAAAGAGACAAGCACTTTGAGCATCTTTACAGTGAGAAATCACACGAAAGAAGAGCAGACATAACTCATAAGGATTATAAATGGCCCATCAAACTTTTAAAATAAAAGTTTTATTCATAGACCAACGGTCATGACTTTGAAGTTACATAATATACAGCTCCCAAATTAATGGAACTCATGTGTTTCTCCTCTCCTCCTCTCAACCATACAAATTTTTTTTTCCTGCCTTTACTTTTTAAAAGTTTAATTATGTTAAACATAAAAATAAAAAAGAAAGAACGTTGCATACTATTTCCAAGATTGTTTCCACTCTCTACAAGTTCTACAAAAAAACAAGCGTGGAAATAGCAACACTGTAATCCCTCTCATAACGTACGTAGGACTCCATCAAGATGATCAAGAGAGTAGTATACTCAAGAATCAAGATTCAAGAAAGATCCGCAAAGAAGAAATAATATCCGATGAATAACACACTTATTCGAGAGAATAAGTACACTCCAAGAACCGCCAAAATATGTAACTAAGGTCTCTATATAAACTTTGGGATAGGGTTTTTAGTTGTGAAGAGGGTTTGGACCGGAGGGGACAAGTCTTTTATCGACGCCGTACCTTGGATCAATCTCCAGCGGAGGAGGGGGAACATGTGGCTGCTTCCGGGTGCCACGGTGGATTCTTTGAAGCTCATTACACATAGAACGCGCGTATGGACGAGTGAAAGAGTCGCACGAACCGTGAGGATGAGTCACGTGATACGGGTGGTGGTGAACCCTCTGGACGAACCGGTGGGTTTGGTCAGAGAAGTTTCTTGATGTTGGAAGAGAAGCGGTGGAAGTTGCGAGGAATAGGAGGAGATATGAGATCATGAACAGACGTTTCAGGTAAGTCGGTGACATTGCTTGATTGGTGTGAGGAGAGAGTAGAAAGGTAAGAAGGTTTCTTGAAGAAGGAAAAGTTTTTAAAAACTTTGATAGAAAGAGGGAAATAATAAGCAAAAGTGAGATTTTAATGCAACGCAGAAGATGCACATGAATCGACGTTATGAATGGGTTTTTGTGGGTCCTTTAGGTCGTTTTCATTTATATAGATATCAAAACCCGTGACCTTATTATACATTCCAATCGATTTATTTCACTTTCTGTAGCTTTTTTTTACATGATTCGTAATACGTAGAAGTGATCCTGTTATGTATTTTGTACATGACTCGGTTCAAGAAAAACAAGAACGTGTATATATATATATTTTTCTTGGGTCACAAGCTATCTATCTGGGGGTCTTTCTAGGCCTCCTTGGGCTAAAGGAGTGTCCACCAAAACGATTAAGAAGCCCAATAAAACGGCCCATCAGATAAAGAAGGCATTTTATATTGTGAAGCTTTACATCCAACACTCCAAGATCTTTATGTGAACAACATGAAAAAAGAAACATGTGACTAAGGTTATGATTCATTCATCAACACCCTGAGCAGGAAGATTGAGATCGATTCGCATAACAGCTGCTGCTTTGTGTCTGAATCTGTGTTGTTGGCTCTCAATGGAATGTGATCTCTTGTGACCACCTAAAGCTTGGCCTGATCTGAACACCTTGAAGCATATTGGGCACTCGTGAACTTTGCTGTTTTTGTTTGCACCACTTGCTTTCTTAACCATTGCGGATTTGCTATAACCGGACCTATGAATCTTGCTGTTTGTGTCTAAACAAGAATCACTTTCATAAGAAGACAAGACCCTTTTGTTTTTGCGTAGCTCATACTTTGATCCTCTTTCCTTGACCCCAAGCTCATCACCATCACTGAAACTGTTGAATCCATTGTTCCTAAGAGACCCGTCAACAGAGACATCTGAGTCTGACTTCTTTGGGCCATTCATGAAGTAATCAGAATCAGCACCATTCTCATTCTCATCATCATCAACATAAGCAATATTGTCAGTCTTTAAGTCCTGATTCATCTTTAGCTGCTCCCCCGGAGATGCCTTTGCTTCAAGAATCTCAGAGTTGTTCTCTGATGAATCAGCTAGAGAGTTAACCACCAAGTTATGTCCTTTAGAATCTATAGACATCATCATCAGAGACAAAGCCGTGTTCTTATGCTCTTGGTCAATCTCAGAAGCAGAACACGAGCTAAAAGATTCTGAACTGGATTGTTTCATCACTTTCTTGAATCTTTTCCTGGTAGGACCTGAGGAAGTAGTCTCAGTATCAGATTGGCTATCCATCACCATCTTCTCTCCCACACAGTGACAATCCATGTGGTTGCAAAGATCTTTCAAAGAATCAAAACCTTTACCACATTCTCTGCAACAAAGTTGTTTTTGTTGTAGAGACGTAAACTCTCTCTGATCCACCAACCTCTTCTTGTCACTGTAACTAACAGAAGCAACTGAATACTCGTTAGTATGAATCCTGATGTGACCTCCGAGTGATTTGCCAGAAGGGAACTTCTTATTACAGAACTTGCACACATACTTCTTCTCTATGATCTTCTTCTCCATTTTTTTATTTGATCTTTCTATTAGACAAATGATCAAACACCAAACAAGCACAAATTTTTTTCTTTAGAGAAACTAAAGCACAGTAAAGGAAGTAGAACCCATTTTGGTGGTGATGAATTTACCTCAAAATCTCCCAAGAAAAGGCTGCACAAACTCAAACAAAGCTTGATGCTTTCTTAGCGATCAAATGTTTTCTAAGTAGTACAAGATCCAACCTTGAAGCTAAGAGGAAGCAATGAGAAAAGTAAAAAAAAAAAAAACAAACTTTGTAAATTCTACAATAATCTTTATTAAGTTTAGAGATTTGTTAGCAAAAAAACAAGAGAGAAGTAAAGTTGCCAACCAGCAAGTGTAATCAAAAGGTGAGCTGCGTTTCTGGATCTCTATACCTCTCTTAACCAACACAACACAACACACACACTCTCCTTTTTTTCTCTCTCACTCCATCTCTTAGGTGTGTTGTTGTTGTTGTTAAAGGTCATGCATGGAACCAAAAAAAGATATGAGAAAAGGTTACTGGACGGTTCAGATCTATTTGGACCCACTCATTCCTCAAATCTTGATATTGCACAATCTGAAGAAAGTTTAATTTAGAGATTCTCTTTCCTTAAAATCAAAATAAAATTCTGACAGTACACTACACTGAACTGAAACTCAAATCCCGGTAAGTGGGTCTAACAGATCATGGGGCCAACCAAACAACCCAACAATAGCCTTTTAACTTTTAAGCCATTTTCTCCTATTCTAAAGCAACACACAAACTTTGGCACTGAATAATTTGGTCAAAGCTTACTTGTAAACAAAGACTAATTAAGATCTTTCCTGTTTTCACCAATGTAGATTTTGCACCCAAAATCATTTCATTTGAAAAGGCAGACTTTGCTTTCACACTTGCTGTACAATCCTAAGTGCAAATCAGACATTCTAGGTACAAAGGATTTTGAGTGAATCGGCCCCCCAAAAAAGTGAAACAACAACCCATTTCACATGAGAAAATTCATTTTTCTTATAAAAGAATCCTCTCTCTCTACTTTTAAAAAGAGGACCCCATAACCCAACAAATCTCTCCTAGCATTCAGCAAGTTGTTGAAAGTTATGTTGCTTCCTTCACTTGTTTCTTGCCAAATATCTCCTCCATTATGCTCCCGGTTGGTTAAAGATCTTTTCCTTTTATTGTAACTTCCGCTTCAGTACACTCCCTGTGTTAGATAATTCCAAGCTTGTGAAAAATTAACAGATTGATAAGTGTTTAATATGTTAAGATAAACACAAAAGGAAATTTAGAAAATAGGAAAATGAAGTTTTTTATTTAGATAAGTTTGTGTTTTCCTTATCCTACAAGTTAAAGGGAATTGTCCTTCACTATAAATATAAATCTATGGAAATGTGTTCCATAAGATCTAAGAGAGACATATTGAGAGCTTTAGTTTTGAGTAGTTTCTAAAGCTAATAAGAAAAGTTGTTCTTACAATTCTTTGTGTTTTTAGAGACCTTGAATTGATATCAGAGCTTAAGTTAAAACTTCGATCAAAGCTTAAGTTGAATCTTTGATCCTGGTGACTGTTAAGAGATCACAAACGCAAGATGGCGGACGTGACTAGAGCTGCACCACGAACGAAGGACTTTGGATCCACATCCATCCAATGTCATATGTTATCATCGACAAACTACACAGTTTGGTCGATGAGGATGAAGGTTATGATGTGTTTTCATGAAGTGTGGGACACGATAGAACCTGGTTCGGATGATCAAAAGAAGAACGATGTTGCAATAGCTCTTTTATATCAATATATGCCCAACAGTTTGATTCTCCAGGTGGGAGAACAAACCGCATCGAAAGAGATCTGGAATGCCATCAAGTCACGACACCATGGAGAAGATCATGTAAGGGAGGCGAGATTCGAGACGTTGATGACGGAGTTCGACAAGTTGAAGATGGATGATAGCGATACCGTAGACGAATTTACGGAGAAGATATCAGGTCTAGCATCCAAGGCAGCCTCGTTAGAAGAAAGCATAGTAGAATACAACATAGTAAAGGAAGAGATGGTTGTAGGAATGACGAGTGTAACACACGATGAAAGCGTGTGTAACACATGTCTAGCAGTGGAGCAAACAAGACATTCATTCCCAACTAAGACCATGTTGATCCATGAAGAGGATCAAGTTCCATACGAGGGTCTCACGACCAAGAAACCTAATATCGAGCACTTGAGGATATTCAGTTGTATAACACATGCAAATATATGTGTGACTGATCTGAAGACAAAGAGGGTGATTCATCTTGGAACCAAGCTGGATTCTAAAGCCTATGGACTCTACGATCCAATCGCAAGAGAGGTAATGGTGAGTAGAGATACAACAAACCAAGCTGATTGTGAACCAAATATGCTTAAACTTCCAGATGAGAGCGATATAGAAAAAGACAATGATCAAGGTGAGGATCATGAACATGAGGCTATAAACCAAGATGAGGAGGAAAAAGAAGCAGATACTGATCACAATGAAAACCAAGACAGTGATGGTCAACCTTTGGTAACTAGACACGGCCAAGCCATATCTAAACCAAGATATCTCGATGACTATGTGTTACTTGCAGATCAAGAAGGTGCAATGTTGTTGTTCACGGTGGATGGCGAGCCGGAGAATTATCTTGAGGCAGAACACGTGCGAGAATGGGTTGAAGCAATGGTGGCCGAATTGGAGTCTATCACAAGAAACAAGACATGGGAGCTTGTGAATAGACCGACTGGAGTAAAATCTATAGGGTTAAAGTGGATCTACAAGATAAAGAGAAAGGCGTATGGCACAATGAAGAAGTACAAGGCGAGACTTGTGACAAAAGGCTATGTACAAAGACAAGGAATATATTTCAATGAAGTGTTTGCACCAGTGGCACGTCTCGAAACTATACGGCTCTTAATATCCCTTGCAGCAACAATCAGATGGGAGATTCATCATCTGGACGTGAAGACCGCATTCTTGAATGGAGATCTAAAGGAGACAGTGTATGTGACACAACCCGAAGGTTTTGAAAAGAAAGGAGAAGAAAATCGAGTGTATGTGTTACACAAGGCTTTATATGGGTTACGCCAAGCCCTTAGAGCATGAAATGTAAAACTCGACCAGGTTCTGCAAGAGATGAGATTAAAGAGGTGCACCAAGGAACCATCAATGTACCGCAAGAACGAAGGAGAGGACTTCTTGTTGATAGCCATTTACGTTGATGATCTATTTGTAACAGGAACTTCGCTTAAGGTGATTAAGCAATTCAAGGAAGAGATGTCAAAGAAGTTCGAGATATCAAATCTAGGAAAGCTAACGTATTATCTTGGCATAGAAGTGATTCAAGGAGCAGACGGAATCAAGATAAAACAAGAAATGTATGCTCAAGGAATCATGTGTGACACAAAGATGGAAGGGTGTAACGCGACTCACATACCAATGGAGTCGACTTTGAAGATTTCAAAAGCTGAAGATGAACCAGAGATAGATGCTACGGATTTCAGAAGAATCATAAGATGTTTGAGATATCTGCTTCACACACGACCTGACTTGTGTTACGAAGTTGGTGTACTAAGCAGATACATGCACAATCCGAGAGACTCTCATGGACAAGCCATCAAGCACATTTTGCGGTATGTGAAAGGAACAACAAACTACGGTCTATTCTTCAAGAGAGATGGGTCAATGAGTGTCATCGGTTATAGTGACAGTAGTCACAACATTGATGTCAATGACTGGAGGAGCACGTCAGGGCATACATTCTATTACGGTTCATCACTAGTTACTTGGATGTCGCAGAAGCAGCAAACGGTTGCATTGTCATTATACGAGACAGAGTTCATGGCAGCAACAGAAACAGCGAAGCAAGATATATGGATCAAGGAATTGTTGAGTGAGATACTAAGTGAGGAAGGCGAGAGAGTAATGTTTTCAACTTATTGCAACTTCTCGTCATCGAAAGGGCGTTTGAATCCCATTTTCCAACCTACATAATAGTGGACAAATAACTACACTGACATGATACTTAAACATACATGCACCACAACATGGAACCAGTACAGTAATAGACAGAAGTAGTAATGTTTTAATAAACAGTTCAGATAAGAAATAATGTCTAGCATTTACCTGTCTAAAGGGGTAAGCTCAGATAATGTTTCAGTCCTAGCTGCAGGAAGTACAGAACCAAACTAGACCAAATTATACAAAATATGAATCTTATACGTTTCAAAGGCTTAAGCAAGAGGAAAAAAATTCAAAAATCCCCGATAGCCTTAAGAAATTCAACAACAGAGAAGATTTATTAACAAATTTGTAGCAAACATATTGGCCACAATAAAAAAGGCTGTGTTTTATATATATAGATAATATATTTTATACACTTTAGATAATATATTTTGTATATATAAAAGTTTAAGATATGTTAATTTATATATATATGTATTATATAGTTAGTATGTTACCCCGTTTTGCTAAAATATTATATTATTTTAATATAAATATTTATATTTATGAAAATAAAATATATTAATATATTATTATAATATTTAGTTTAGTATAATAATGATAGTATGATAGATAATGATTACAAAATAATTAAAAATATGATTAGAATATTTATTTGTCATTTTATAAACGTTAACTGAATGTATATTAGTATAATAAAATTTTATTATTACTTAAAAAATTAATTATAATATTTACTGAAAATTTTAAAATTGAGATCTTGTGAAAAAAAATTCTAAACAGATTTGTTAGAATTTTTATTATATATACTTATAATTTAATGAAAAGATATCCAAATATATTATGATTAAAGTAGTTACACATATTTTATATTACGAGTCTTAAGAAAATATATTAATAAATTTTTAAGAAAAAATGCAATAAAAAATTACACATGAAAAAATTATAATTTATATTTTAATAGTATAGATGCGGATTCTTGGTCTATAACTATTACGCTTCCTAATATACAACTTTTCATGGGGAATTTTCAAAAATACCACTTTACTTGTACCACTTTTCGTTTTAACCTTCATTAAAGTGATATTTTCAAAAATACCACTTTTTTAAGGGACAAATTTTATTAAAATTAATTAGAATTCTAAATTTTAAATTCCTAAACCCTACCCTCACCTTACACCACCCTTTAACTCTAAACCTTAAATCTTAGATTAATTAAACCAATGGTTATAAGTGTGTTTTTCCCTCTTAAAAAACAAGGGTAAAAGTGATTAAGATATTTTTGAAAAGTAGTACAAAAAGTGGTATTTTTGACAATTTCTCACTTTTCATTTATACATAAGCCAAAACTTGTATTGTTGTTTTACATATTAGAAACTACAGAAGCTGCCTTTACAGCAAAGACAGTTTAGTTGATTGGATACAAAACGTTTGTGATTCAAGTAAAAGTCAGAAGGAAAAAAAACATTGAGAAATGTGGAAAGACGATCATTTTATTAATTTCATGTTATAATACACAATAAATAGAATTAATAATTTATTTATTAATTTCATGATTTATACTCCTTCATCATAATTGTCATTTAAACATATTTCACGCATATTAAAAAATGAAAAGATATATTAGTATACTTTTATTTAATGTATATATATTTAAATAAAAACTTTTAAAACATTTACTGGATAGTTAGAAGAATAAAAAGGAGATTATGTGTAAAAAATTACATTCAAAAAGTAAAATGACATTTTTTAAAACAAAAAAAAAGTAGAATGACACTTAGTTAAAAACAAAGGTAGTATTATTCGATAGCCAACATTTATACATTTTAGTTAAGATCCATAAAAATTCCAATAATGACAGAAGGTAGGCTCTTCCTTATCAGGTCGCACCGGACATATCAAACCGTCCAAAACGTACCAAATGCATATATCACAAACGTTGGCGTCTCTACTCGTCGTGAAAATGTCAAACAACAACTCCTTACCTGCGTCAGGTCATTGGGAACTTCAAGTGTACGTTGTGGGTAGCAAGTTACTTGAGAGAAACTGAAACTCAAACCTATCTACAGGTACGAGCAAAACAGGCCCTAGATCTCGTTCTTACAGTGCAGGTTCAGTGTTTCGCGTATACCTAATTTGTTAATTATCACGACTTGTTTGGATGTGAGTACGTCTTGTGGCATCATTGTTTCGTTCACTAGAGCTGAAAGACCAAACGATGCTTTTGCGAGGATAAACCAAAACATGATTGGTGTCCAAACGAGTTTGCGATTTGTAGAGGAAGCCATTATGGATTGTGTTATTAGGTTTTGATGTTTCTGTTCTTATGGGTCAAGTATAGTATATATATACTATATAGTAGATGGAAACATATATACTGTTTTTTTTTGTTCAATGTATTTTCTAAAACCAATGGGGCATATTGAACTTTTCAATGTTTTTATATAAAATTATGAAAAGTTGTTGGGGGCAAATGCCCCCCTCTCACACAACGTGGCTCCGCCACTGCCTATGGTTGCTAAGAGATGCCTCCGTCATATGAAAAAAACTTAGCCTCAAGAGATATTTTCAAGCCATAGTTTCATCAGAGCCCGAATACAGTATTAACTTTATGGTGCTGGTGAAGCATGTGTGACGTGTATATCAAGCCCCAATTGTGAGTTCTGGTCTAGTACGTTAAAGCTCTATTTTATGATGATTGTGGTTTCTTGGTCTAAAACTGTTACGCTTCCTAATGTGCTTCAGTGTAATCATTTTTTTTGTGCTTGTAACTATCAGTATGGAGAAGGATCAATCCGTTCTTTTGTTCGCTTAGAAATTTAGCTACTCTCCAAATACTAAATATCATCAACTATTTCATATATTCTTTTTTTTGGTAAAAGTTTCATATATTCTTTCTTCACATGATCACATCTATGCGAGTTAGCATAGATAACTTTTTGGTAAGTTTATATTCTTTTAATCATCATGTTAAGTTTAAGATATCAGTAAGTTAATTACTGTAAACTTATCTAGCTTCCGAGAGTTCCAAAGACTAGACAACGTCTTCTTATTTCAGGTGTCCTTCATGTGTCATGGAAAGGAGGCAAGTCCAGAGTGTGACTGCAAGAACCCCATCAACGGAAGCATATAAGTCACCCATCCTTCCTTGTCATAAGTAAACAACACGACAAAGAACTTACTTCTCCAAGGTTTAACGACGTACTTGAAGTCTTCCAATCTTCCTGTGGAGAGTGTGGCTAAAAGAAATACTACAGCCAATGTGAGTCTTTAAAACCTCCAGGTAGACATTTCTTTCTTTCCTTTGGACAAAGAAAACTTCACACAGAGGGACTTGGACTTTGTTGGTTTTGCTCTATGCAATCAAATGTACAAGTACTTGGAAGTTACTACTTCAAGGCTGACATGTACAACTACTTCCATAGTATGTTCACAATCTCCCTTTATCTAAAGTTTTGTTTAGTATAGCTCACTTGTTTGTTTTGTCATAGAAGAAGGATGTTCTAATTCTCTAGACAAGGGCACTATGATACTCATAGCAAATTTAAGTGGCTGTGCATTTTTTGTGATGTTTTTACATGTTGCTATTGTGTACGTTCTACAGAAGAAGATAGTAACAGTAAGAGAAACAAGGGATAATGTAGAGAGAGCATTCAATTGGATAGAAATGCGGAAGCTATGGGGGAGATGATCTGATTTGCTTGTAGTTAGTTATTGGGGAACAAAGTTGGTTATGATATAATCTTATAAATGTACAAGGATCCGGTAATTTTTTGGACGCTACTACTTCAAGCCTGACATGTACATCTGCTACTGTGGTATGTTTAAACTGGATACAGACGCTATCATTCCGAAACTGAAATTGTTTCAATATAATTTACGTGTTTTGCCACATATGGAAAACAATCCAATTCTTCACACATGGATATATTATGATAGTCTAAAGTAGTGTTACCTTGTGGTTTTACTGATACTTTTGATTCTCGCTATTTTATGGTAATAAAAGTTTAATTTACTCCTCATTACATTTTATCAAAAAAAAAAGTCAAAACAAAAGAAAAAAAAGAAAAAAATGAATTAAAATAAGGAAAAAAAAGAAATGAAAAAGGAAAAATAAGAAAACAAGAGAAAAATATTGATAAAGCAAAAAAAAAACATGTTTGCAATATGTTTACAACTGAATTTTCTATGTTTAAAAAAAATATTATCAATGTCAACTTGCTAGTTTTATATATCACCAACTTTAGTTTTAAAAGGCTGGTAGAGATCTAACTATTAATGTTAAGAATGTATATATATATATATATATATATATATATATATATATATAATTTTGTTATTTATTAGATGATTAGGTTAATTCAGTCTACTGTATATATTTATATAGGCATGAAAAAATAGTATACGATAAACGAATGTACAAAAAGAGTCCAGCACACAAACTAACCATTTAAATATATTATTTTCATTCAAATACGAAAAATATCAAATTCTCTTTATCATACCAATTAAACTATATATTTAGTGAATCGCTAAATCATCCTAAACAGTAATAGAAAAAAAATCAAAAATCAATCTTCAACTTTTAAATTTTAAAAAAGAATTGTTAGTCAATAGGATTTCAGATATCACATTATATAGGGAGTACTCCTTGTGGGATTACCATTTAATTAGAGCTGAAAATCTGAGTGTATACAAATTTATATATTAACAATTGAAATATTTGGAGTCTTTCTTCACATCTGTGTGAGTTTGCATAGAAAACTCTTTAGTTAATATATAAGCCAGAACTCGTACTATTGTGCTATGCATATTATAATTTCTATTACACAAGATTTCTTTATATCAAAAGACAATTTAGTTGGTTGGATACAAATGTCCTGCTGCTATAAAAGACTTGTGTGATGAAGTAAAAAAACATTAGAAAAATCTTAATATTTGGAGTTGGTTCTTGAACAAATATCTTAAGGAGTAGTGGAGTCATCTTCTTCATTTGAATCTTCTGTAACATGCTCGCCATTCCGTTAACTTATGCCGACATAACTTTCGTCACTGCCATCGTTAAAACTGTTAATAACTTCTCTTCTCCTAACGCATAACGCAAGAAACTGGTAACGTTCTCACTCTGTTCTTGCTCTCTTTTTTACTCTGTTTCACTCTTTGTATCTCTTGGGATCTTTTACTAGTTGAAACCAAGAACTGATACAAAGTTTGGATTTTGAATCTCTCCAGGTTGACCCTTTTTCATTGTTACAATTTTCTCTATGTGCAGGTCATGTTGTGATGAACATGCAAGGGTTTACGGAGAAGGGATTAAGGACAAAAATAGTCGTGCAGACGCTTTTTGGAAAGAAGGGTTTCACTCAAACGCTTCTTCTCTGGCTGTTTTTTTACTCTCCAGTCGTAGCTGTGAAAGCTTCTGAAGGTTTCTTTGACGCTGAGGCGGAAGTAGAGTGTTGACTCAGTCTTGTTGGATGGGGTGACGGTGAGGAGACGAAGAATGGTGTTTTAAGAGAGGAGAAAGTGAGGAGCAATATGTCACATCCCGGCCTGCGGGTATGTGGACTTCTTTATTTTTTGGTAAATTGGACCAAAACCCATCTTCTCCCTTGTTTTTATTCAGGCCCGTGTAGAGAAAACCTTAGGATTTCACCTCTTTCTCTTATAAAAAGGAGTCTTCCCCTTCTATTTTCTTCCATTTAGAAATCAGAGCGAAGCCCTGCAGAGTTCCAGAGATATCTGAAAAACCCTAGCCGTCAAGGTTTTTCTTTTTCTCTTATCTCTTGTTCTCTCTTGGCGACCTCTCTCTCTCATCTCTCTCTTGTTTGTGTCTCTTACTTCTCACTGGTCGTCGTTATTGCACGCCAGAGCCAAGCCATTGGAGATCTCTATCAAGCTGATCTCTCCTATTGTCTAGATCTATCTTGTCTTCTATCTAGATATGGTCATCGGTGAGGTAAAAACCCTAGTTCTTGTTTTCTTCATCTCCTTCTTCTCTTTTATCTTAGATCTCTTATCATTGGTTTTTGGTGGTAGCACCTACCCGTTTCTTTGTATATCTGGTCCATAGAAAGGTGTAACCTTCATATCTGCTTCTTCTCTTTTTTTCCATCCGCAGATCTAAGGCCAATGAGAGGACTGATGTAATCTCTTCTTCCTTCTTTCATTATCGCTTCGTAGTAGAAGTATCTATCTAAATCATTCATACCTACGTGTTATCTATAAGCATACACGTAGTTATTTGATAAATGAACTATATTTTATATATATCTCCATATATATTGTAATGTGTGAACACCTAGATCTATTGCTAGTTTGCTAAAACATGGTTGAATGATGTTTGAGGATTGTATGTGATGATTTTATTGATTGGGGTTATGGTATATGTGGGAAGTGTCTATAAGTTAGAGAAAGGCATAAGGTCTATGTGTGCCGGTGCAACTGGTGGAAGTACGTAAGTCTCGGGCATGTTGCATCGTTTCTTGTTGGATCATGTGGCAATCGCGTGAGTTGGCATGATTCATCGCCGGAGTGGGAAGGCGGCGTGCATGTGTGTGAAGGAAGAACGTAGTAGCGTGATATCGTGGAGACAACGTGAAACGTATGAACATGGTGGCGGATCACGCGAGAACCGAAGAAGTCGGTAACGTGATTGCGTGAAGGCGTGAAACTCACAGAGTCAGCGTGATGTCGTAGAGACAACGTATGTGGTGAGCTCTCTCGCGATAACATGAGGAACGCGGGGACCGAACGAGGTGGTGCGATCTCATGTTGGCACCGTCGGGGTTTATCCTCGTTTCTTGTTGATTTCTCTTGTTTTACTGGATGTTCTAGGTAGAGCTTTTGTTATGGTGAATGTCGGGTGATGATTTTGGGGCTCATGGAGCTTCCCTCACTGAGCTTTTGTCGAAATGCTCACCCCTTCTCCTTCTTTCCCATTTCAGGTTCGGCTCATATTAGTGAATTTTTGTCAAAGACGTCATGGGATCCTAAAAATATATTCTTTCAGCCTTGTGGTTGGAGACAAATGTCATGATATCGTCCAACATTTCAGCTATGTTGGGTCGGGGTGTCACACAATGGCTGGCCATTGTGTTGGGTTCTACTATGGAGGAGAAGTTGAGATGAAGGTAGGAGAAGAGAAGCCACTGATGAAGCGTTCTGAGCTTTGGATGCGACGGAGCTTTACAGAGGCCGCTTATCGACTTCTATGCCGATGGTGAAGAAGGATCATATATAACTCTGTTTTTTTGGCCTCTGTACATATTATTTTCCACAAAAGCTAGAGTTTTTTAAAATTATTTTCATTTAAATTGAAAAAATATTACTAATATTTTCTCACTATTGAAAATAGAATAATCATGCTAGATGCATGAGAAAGGAAATGCAAGGCACATGACTTCGTAGACCAGCATCAGCTTTGCCACCCCTTGGAGGATTCTTCACTGCCACTGGCTTGCTTTCCCTTACCCTTCCCACCAGCTTTTGCGCCTTCCCCATCTACTAAATCCAATATTAGACGTATTACCATCATCAGATTTTAAGGGTCTTAAAGCATCTCCTTCCATTAGAATTTTTTTGGAGTTCTTAAAAACAAAATTTCTGAATAAAAGAATTAAAATTAAAAATGAACTAATCATGGGCTGTCATGTGTCAATAGGCCCACGAAACAGTGCAAGAACCGGTTGTTAATTTAGGACTTTTAGAACCGATTCTTAAGAAAAATTGTGAGACTCACCACTGCTTTTTGGTTAAGAGCCTGTTAAGAATCTCCCCAATGATGGTGGTTTTAGTAATCACAACTAGTAATCACAACTGGAACTAAAACCCTAAACAAAAGAGAGTAAATATTAATTAAATAATACAAATTAAATAAAGGAAAATGGGGTAAAATGTGAGTGTGATCAGCAACTTAAAGAATAAAAAATTGGAGATGCGGGGGATCGAACCCCGTGCCTCTCGCATGCAAAGCGAGCGCTCTACCATTTGAGCTACATCCCCATTTGTTATAAAACACCGTTCATAAAAATATATATATATATATATATATATCACAGCGATTACTTGTCGTAACGGAGCGAAGAGTTCGTTAAGTTAGTTATAAATAATTGTAGGAAAAGCCAGGAAACGCGCAGACACTTATACACCTTGGATCTAAAGGTTGAGATTCAGTCTTGTTCCGCCATTCACGAACCATCTTCAAACCCTCTTATTATATACTTCTTCTTCCCTCTTTCCCGACACAACACAAACCAAAGATCTCTGTTTCCAACATTGTTTCCAACTCATTAAGATGTCGTCCGACAAAGAAAGAGAGACATTCGTCTACACCGCTAAGCTCTCCGAACAAGCCGAGCGTTACGACGGTACGATTTAATCAATACATTCTTTAATATATATTACGAGAATCGAAATCACAAAGTTGTGGTAATGATTCTGCAGAGATGGTTGAGACGATGAAGAAAGTGGCGAAAATGGACAGCGAGCTGACGGTAGAGGAGAGGAATCTATTGTCTGTTGGATACAAGAACGTGATCGGAGCAAGACGGGCTTCGTGGAGGATTATGTCGTCGATAGAGCAGAAGGAAGAGTCTAAAGGCAACGAGACAAACGTGAAACACATCAAAGGTTATCGCCAAAAGGTGGAAGATGAGCTCGCTGATATCTGTAAAGACATTCTTT
Organism: Moricandia arvensis; assembly: GCA_905132765.1. Classification (NCBI taxonomy): domain Eukaryota; kingdom Viridiplantae; phylum Streptophyta; class Magnoliopsida; order Brassicales; family Brassicaceae; genus Moricandia; species Moricandia arvensis. The sequence continues at coordinate 62,495 of CAJHQP010000976.1, forward strand.
CCATCATCGATCAGCATCTCATCCCTCATGCTACCTCTGGTGAAGCCACTGTTTTCTATTACAAGATGTAAGAAACACTCTTCTTTTTGTATCATTGTCTGTAAATGAAACTCAACTTGAATTGGAATGGTGGTAGGAAAGGAGATTATTATCGTTACTTGGCTGAGTTTAAGACCGAGCAAGAGAGGAAGGAAGCCTCTGAACAGTCTCTCAAAGGCTATGAGGCTGCAACACAAGCTGCAAGCACTGATCTTCCTTCGACCCACCCGATTCGTCTCGGCCTTGCTCTTAACTTCTCTGTTTTCTACTATGAGATCATGAACTCTCCTGAAAGGTTGTCATTCTTTTTTAACAGAACAAAACATGGATATATAAATGATATATCATCAGGTGTCAACTAATGTGAATGTTGCAGGGCTTGCCATTTGGCGAAGCAAGCCTTCGATGAGGCGATTGCAGAGTTGGATACTCTAAGTGAGGAGTCGTACAAGGACAGCACTTTGATCATGCAGCTCCTTAGAGACAATCTCACCCTCTGGACTTCTGATCTTCCTGAAGATGGAGGTCTGTCTGAAAAATCACGACTCAAAACTAGCTGGTTAATTCGAGTTTAAGAATGAATTTTCTTCTTTTGTTTTAGGAGAAGACAACGTCAAGACTGATGAACCCAAGCAAGAACATGCCAAGATTATAGAAGACACTGATGTAATTAACCTGATTCTAAGTCTAAGTTGTTCTTGTTTGGTTAAAGCTAATGTGGTTTGCTTTTTTTTGTTTTTTGTTTCAGAAATGATCAAAGGCTTTGGAAGTTGAATGAGTTTAGACTAAACTCTGTAGCTTGGTTTCATCAGAGAGACATGGGATCACTGATATCTGAATTCATGTTTATCGTTCTTTTTAATAACCTTTTTTGTTCTTTCTTTTGTTGTCAATCTCATGATATCAATATGTTTTATGTTACGCATTTATACTATGACTTGATCAGATATGTTTTGGTTATTCATCATCTACATAACAATCAACTGTATGATGGAAAAAAAAAAACAATCAACTGTATTATTAGAAACTCCAAACAACCAAACAAACACAACCCTGACTCTAAATGTCATCATGAAAAGATCAGTAACGCTATGATGGTTCTATATTAGTATTACTGCATACTATGCAGTAGAATAAGAGCTGGGGGACAAACCTAAGCAACCATATACAAAAAAAGAGGGGTGAGAATGAAGCAAAGACGACTAATCCATCTTCTTCTTCTTATGTCATTGTTCTTCCTTATCAAAGTAACTCTGCGGCAAGGTGAAGTCTTCTTCTTGATTAAGAATGTCAATCTCCTCATCATCTGATTTCTGTTAAAAAACATTAAACCATCAGCACTATTCTAAAGCAGGTCATAAAGTGACAATACAAGCCAGCTTAGAAGCTAAAGCTCCTTGTTAACTCACCAGCATCTCAATGTTGTAGAAACGATCCAGCAGCTGCAGAACCTCATCTGCTGTGAACTGTCGATCAAAGCTATGGACAAAAAAAGAGTTGATAGAAGAAAGGTTCAGACAAAATCAATAGGAATTAGAACTCAGGAAATTTCAGACATTAAAACCTTCTGCCGAGGTATTCCATAAGACCGTAAAGAACAAAGTGACGATGTATGCCTGCACACACCACATTAGAAACACAATCCCATTAGTAGAAAGCAAGAAACATGCCAAGAAAAAAATGATTCCTTTTTTAGTAAAGGTGTAAGCTTTCTTGATTCTTGAGATAGAACAAGCCAAAGGATCAAGATTTTGCAAAAAAATGTGGAAAAAACTTGCCTCGGAGTTTAACGGGAGGATAGATTTCAAGGGCTTCTAGGAAAGTGAGCTCCAATTCAACCTCTGACTGCTCCTGAGAGAATCAATCCAAGAACCATTAAAGTCACAGAACAAGAAGAGGAGTAAGTGGCAATGAAGAAGAGAGAGAAACCTTGGAGAGAGAAGAAGCGGAGGAAGGTAGAGCTTTACAGGGAGAGTGTACGGACATGCCTTCTTGTTCTTCCTCTTTCTCTTTGCCTCTCTTAACTTCGTCATCCCTTCCAGTCATCTTGTTAGGGTTTCGTGTTCTTTGATCCCAGAAACGAGGAGAAATGTTATGAAAAGCTGTTTGTGATTACCGAGCTTCTCAAAAACCACCCATGGGTCTCTAAATTGGGCCGGACAATTCTCAAGGCCCACACATAAGGATTTCTTCTAATTCACCTCGGGTTTATCAGTCTCAGCTAGGAATAGGATGTTAAATTCAGTCTTTTGTATAATATAAGTTCATCTGTATTTCAATCCAATCCTGTTTTAATCTTATTTTAATTACAATTAAGGTTAATATTAGGGTTAGCTCATTTAATTTTCACGCAAATCATTTACTCTTTATCTATCAAATTTAATTAAAGTTTACATATTTTTAAACACTAAAATATGATCATATAAATGGAAAATGTGTTTTTTTTTTCATTTATTTTTTGTCTTTAAATTCTAGACATCTTACTATAATAAAAGGGGAATAAGATCAAAGCTTAAGGTATCCACGTAAGATTAATAAATCAACCAATCAGAAATCTTTAAATCGCCACATCACGTCAACCATTTGTCGAATGAAAATCTGAACCGTGCTTTAGTTTGGACTAACCTTAAATTTAATTAGGCCCATTTTGCCTAGCCCTATATTCGGGTTAAGCTTCCACAACCTATTTTTCTCTGACTCTTCCACTTCTCTTACATCTCTGTTCTCAAAAATTTCGGTTACCTGAGCCACTCTTGATCATTCAATAGTAATCTTTAATATTTTTTTCATTGTTTCGTTCCACTTCCCCTTAATGGTCATCCTATATAACTCGTAGTGTCCATTGTTTAGTTCCACCCAGATATCAAAAATCTACTCTGCAATAGGTATATCCATGGCCATGAAATCGACCGGAAAATCTGTCCTCACCACCGCAACTCTCCAATCGCCGTGGAAAAAAGATATGTGTGGGAGAGTACTAACCGCTGTCTTAACAAGCTCATCGGCGTAGGAAGAAGTGGAATGGACGGTGAGGGAGGTACCATTTTTGGTTAATTCATTGCAAATCAAACTATCTCCATCGTAGCTGTTAAGATTGTAAGTTTATGTACATTAGTTATATCCATTTCGGAGATTTGATTTCGGTCAGTTCTGTTTTAAATCTTTAATCATGTTCATGGGTTTTGTTCTATGAATCAACTCTAAATTGATCAGTGAGGCAAGCTTTAAACTTTAAATGGTACATGCAGTGTACTCAATTATCTAGCTGAAAATTGTCATCAATCCAATCACTTGGATTGGTTTCGCAGGAGAACAATATAACAAAGCATCCTCAACTCGCCAAGGCACGAAGTGCAGTAAGGTACATTCCAAAGGATAGTTGCATAGAGATGTCAAACCTGATGAATTTCCCATGGGCCTAGGCCAGAAAACAACGTGTGTTTCCGTAATTTCTCTTATTTTATGAACTTTGAAAAGGGGATGGTATCATTGATAAGTCTCAGTTACCAGGTTTATATAATCGGCTTATGACTAGCCAAACGATATCGTGATGCCAACACCAACCGCCATATCCCTTACAAGTATTTGTTACTACCTTGTGATCCATTTGTAGATGCTAAACTATCTATATGTTTAAGAGTTAAGGTCATATTATATAACTAATTGCCTTTATTATATACAGAGATAACAAAACCTTTACAGGGACTGCACAATATGAATATTGCAATACACATATTGGAAATGGTAAGATATTTTCTCTGTATGTAAACTAATCTACGAATATAACCTCATGTATTTTTGTTTCTATTTGACAGAACAAAGTATTTTGATGCTTTTAGTCCATAAATGTGGTTAGTAATTGACTTGATTTACTTTGGTAAATTATTACGTGCTTATGTTCGGCAACTTGAGTCATGTAGGATCACGCTGACCCAACTAGAACAAGAGATTCAACGGGTCAGATCCTAAGTAAAAAGTTTATCTGTCTTTATAATTATTTATTTCACCAAATGTCTTAAAGTAACTATTTTTATTACTGGTTATATAGTTAAGGTGTATTCATTGGAGTGTCGGAGATCAACATTAAGCTGGACTACCCATTGGTCCCGGCAACATCAGCTCTGGTATGTAACAGTTTAATTTATATGACTGAAAAAACCCGTAGATTTTAAAAACTCAAAATGTGTGAACAAATGAGGAAAAGCAGTGTGAATCAGAACCAGGTGTTGGTTATCAAATACACGAGGTGGCTGGAGGAGCAACAGAGGCTGTTTACCGATTTAAGTGTGGCGACTCAAGAGCACCTGGTCGAGAACGATCTTAGGAGGGGATAGATTTCAAGACAACTTCAGAACAATAATGTTTGCCTGAGTTAGATGATTATTTTCTCCATACTTTTTTTTCAGAGTATATGGATGATGAAATGGAGAAAGTAAAATGGTTCACAAGAGAATCTTCAGTTCCATTCAGAGAAAGGTTGAAGATCAAGGCTGCTTTGGTGAAATATTGAGGATCTTCAGCAAAGTTCTAACAATTTTCCACAACTTACAACGGTATTTGTTTTGATATTTAATTTGGGCTAGATTACAAATCGTCCGTTTAATTAGTTTTCAATAGCTAAACATACATTTAATTTATAGGCCTCTGTGCTAACGTTATTGTGTGTTGATTATTTGGATAGGACCAAACAACTTTGAGATTGATTTGGATATTCACAAGTTCAGTTACATCGAGAAAAAGACGAGAATCTTTCAGGGATAGGATCAAGAATGAGATCATTCATCTTGGTTTAAGTATTCAGAAATTTGAATAATATCTTGGAATTTTGTTTGGTATGTCTATTGTTTGTAGAGTGTATTTGAAGTTTTTTTTTTCTTTTCTAACACAATCTTTATCACCAAATGAACTTTATAGCAAATACTGTGTTGTGTCTATAACTAAAAACAATGATGAGATTCCAGGTCTTATTCACTACAAATATCACATAGAGATAAAATACTCGATCATTTAATCATACAGGAGCAAAGAGACAAAAGTTAAAAAAACAGAAAACATGTTCAAGTATTTGTATTAAAGAGGCAGAAGGAAATATATCAATGTCCTTTTTATAAACCAATGTAACCAAATTTGCTAAGAAAATCCATTTGCTCTATAAATTTCGTTAAGCAGTGACTATGAGCGCAAGCAAAAGCAAGCAAAATTTAGGTGAATAATTGTTTCATATATTTTTGAAACTATTTATGAAAGGTTTATATTGTCAAATGGCATCTGATATAGTTATGAAGCCAAGCATTTATATTGCTAAATATATCCTCTTTCTTGGACAACATCTCATATGTTCTAAGTCAAGTTAAATCGTGTTTGCAAAACTCAAAACTAAATAAAGTCCAGTGACAACCAAATCGAAAACACCACCGCATAGCACAAAATATAGAACTACAATTATAAGATGAAATATTAAAAATATAATAACACATGTCACATTAAACACTGGAAAAGAACAAAAATAAACAAATAAAATACATGCACAATTAGCATATAAGTAAATATTTTCCACTCTAATTGCTGACCTAAAATGATATATAAATTGCCTCAAAATATTTTTTTTTATCAAACCCAATCTGATATACGCCCACACTAAAATTTACATCATCACATCCATCTAGATTATTAAATCACACAAACTTCCAACAACTTCACATAATAAATCTATTAAAAATAACAGATCAAAATAAAAGAAAACAATTTGTTTATAGCCTAATGACTATAAGAGAATGAAAAATAAAGATAAATTAGTGACAAAGAAACACAAAAATACGAACGTTTGAACATGAGTAAATCATGACATCCAAGTTCGTATGATAAAACAGTGGGAAGAACAAGCAAAACACACATCAAATTAAATGAACAATATCATCACCAAATACATAGTCAATAAGTTCGTCATTTTAATAGTTATTGTCAAAAAGTTCATCCATTAACTCCTAATTCAAAAACCTAACAAACCCCTATCATCCTTATCAATGTAAGACTGGCAAAACAATCCAATAACAATCAACTGTCTCATAGTACGTATTTTAAGATTTATAGTATTTGCTTGTATCAACTGTATGAGGACACAGTTCTCAAAAACAAAACTGTATGGGGACACTGCAAAAAACATTTTGGGAACAATCATAATCTTCTCAGTAGACAAAAAAGTTACATATTTGTCATTTTATTCAAAAAATTTGCCACTAATCATTGGCGACAATTTAAAAAAAAAAAGAAATGCAAAGGCTTGAGGAAAACTGCGAGACTCAGTACAAGACCAACATACATCAATTTTGAAGGATTGAGCAATTTATGAAGTATCAAATATACATAATGCAGGATATATCTTCAAAATCCATAGCAAAAACTGAGGTTGTAATAGATTTAGTTCTGAATAGTTACACACTTTTGTTTTGTGCACCCTGGATAGGCACACACTAAAAACTATAAATAAACATATATAGTTAGTTAGAATATATATTTAATTAAATATAAAATTCTCTACATTTTAGTTTTATTACTTACTTCTCGAACAAAAATTCCTTTCACTTACAATAATGGGAATAATATAGAAAATACAAAGTTAAGTGATACGCAACGAAATGGACTTTACCTATGATAAATATTTTGTTTTCATGGTAACCAATACATAAGATAAAACAAAATATTTGGATCATAACTATTCTTTATTCATTTCACATTTGCTCATCTTTCCATATGTACTTTTAGATACATAAAATGACAAATTTTCAGCTTTACTCATTTCTAATTCAGTATATGGTTCATATTATTATAACAAGAAATGTAACATATGTGCATTATATATATTAAAACATTGATATTTGTTTCATTCCGGGCGTAGCCCGGATAAAGTCTCTAGTGATATTAAAAACAAAGTTTACATGTTATTTTTAAGGTATAAAAATAAAATTACTCTCTTGAGTCTCCTCCACCTCAAATACTAGTCGCTTTCATCATCTCTTGAGTAATTTTCACCTCAAACACTCAGTTGCTCCACTTTGCAACAGTAGAGTAAGAGTGAACAAAACTGAGACCAGTCTCAAACCCATAATACATTCACGAGTATGATACTACAGACTACAGTCTACAAGTTCCAAGCTATAGTTCATTACTAGTCTACAATACACACCTAAGTGAACATAATTGAGACCAGTCTGTGAATGCTTACAAGTTCATTGCTTAGTAACCTAGCAAAACAAGTTCATTGCTTAGTAACCTACCAAAACAAGTTCATTTGGACATCTAGTAAGCAAAACCCCCAAAGGAAAAATGACTCAACATATCTCAGTGGAAACACTCACTATTTAAAGACATATCTAAGCAATCAAACAGAGAAGCAAACCTCAGAACAAGAAGTAGCTCTAATCAACAAAGACAGCAAAAATATGGTCACATAACTTCACGAGCATACTAGTCTACAGACTTCACTCTACAAATTCAAGTCTACTGACAGAAGTCACAAAACAGAAGCATATCAAGCAAAAAGCTATAAGAACATAGAATACACGCAAGTTGAACTAATGTAAGAAGAAGTTAATAACATTTGCATAGACTTATCATAAGCACATCAAGCAAAAAGCTTCATACAAAGACAAGCTGCTTACTAGTTTACAGAAGACCAGAAGTAACATAATAGAGAAAACCCAAGCTGCCAAGCTATAGTTCATTAGAATTTGTACCACATAATGCTTTAATCTTCCATTCCTGAGATACTTGCTTTTTTTTTATTAGCATCCCCACCATCATAATCAAAGTAATCCTTGATGTTTCCTACAACAAGTAATCAAAAAAAATTAGTCAAACAATGAGTTAACCAACAAAACATATAAACTAATTTGAAACACTTTACCTTCAAAATCATCAAACCCGCGTAGCCAATTTCGAATACAAATCAATGCTTGAACACTTTTAGGGAGGAGACAGTTTCTGAAAGAGTTCAAAATCCGACCTCCAACGCTTAAGCAGAGATTCAGAGGCTAGAATGATAATAGGAATGGAAATAACATCACGGGTAAGCAATGCTAAATCACCATATATGTGTTGCTTATCTTTTCAATAGTCTTAAACTTTCATATATGATAAATCCGTAATATCAACCAGAATCTCAACCATACCGGTACACACTTACATTATCCAGAGATTACAGATCAAAAAGCATAAGATTATTGGTTAATGTTACTATATTATAATATTAAATTTGTATTTTCAGATAGATGGTTACTTTAAACACTATATATAACTGGTACTTTTAGGTCTATAAATTGTATTTCAAATATTCAAATACTTATTCTTTGAGTTCAGTTTTAGTTTGATTTCAGTTTTCACAAACATAAGGAAATAGAATCATTCGACTATATGCATCAATGTACTCCAACTCGGTTATTTATGTCATAGAGATTCTAAAACCCAACTCTTTTTGGTCATGTCATTATTTGTAACCATTATGCAATCAATAATGTACTAGAGGTTAAATATTAGTCGTTTGAATTTGATCAATAAAATGTTTTGTTTTGAGCTATGCTTATTCAGATTTTTATCTTAAAATCAACATGCTTCTTTTCAAATCATATTTTTTTTTAACTTTAAAAAATACTTTTGAGAAAATTTTTGCCTCCTTATTTTGGCATCCATCCCCAAAGAAAATTTTTATTTGGCTTTCTCTTATACATTAAATATCATTCATTCATCAAAACATATAATAAAAATAAATATGTTCATGCAACTTTATGAAACTAAGAAGAAAACAATAAAACTTATTTGCTATCCCTTTTCAATAATCCTCCATGACTATTTTATAAACCTACTACACAACACAACATTGATTATTTTCCAACAACATCATTAAGCAATATGAAAAATAATTTATCATTTTAAAAATAAACAAATTTAACTTACATCGGCTATATTTACAACATGTTTATTTTTTCTTGGTCAAACATACCCCATATCTAAAAAATCAAATAAAATCGTAAAAATCATTGGACATTGAACCATTTTATATAATATTGTTGTGATCGAATTATGGAAGTGTCTCACAATTATTCATTGAAATAGTTTTCTAAAAATAGAGTGTTCAATGCAAATGAATTATCATTATTAGTGTCATTACTTTCTCTCTTATCTCAAGTTATTCTTTAACATAAACATAATTAGATAGATTGATTCAGATCCATATATCCTATGGTTTAAGTGAGCGAATTGTAAACCGATAGATACTATCATTCACAATATATTTTAGCTATATTTTTGTTTGTCATTTTTTGGGAAAATCAATAATGTATTAGAGTTTAGTTGTTTAAAATTTCTTAATAAATATTTTGTTCTAAGTTATGTTTACCGAGATTTTCATTTTAAATAAGCATATATCTTTCTAGTCAGATTTTCCAGATTAAAATAAGTATGTTACAAATATTGAATCTATCGTTCTAATTTGAATAACTTGGAGAATCTATTAAAATTACTCCATGAAGATCAAATTACTAATATTTTCTAAAAAGATAATAACCAAATTCTAAAATTCAAACAAATCAAATAAAAATATATTGAACTTTAGTCGTGCAGATATTTATGATACAAATAATTTGAGCCCAACAAAATTAATCCAAAACTAAAAAATCTTACTTAAACCCTGATTGAGCCATCCCTTATTATTTTGTATGATACCGTTTAAGCTCATTGCTATTTCTGATCGTCTTCAAATCAATCATTAAATAATTATTGGATTAGTAGTATGACTTTTTGACTGGTGACCTAATCATACGTGATGTAGTGCGGATGCAAAGGTTATCCTGCACATGGCTCCCTCGCTACCTTAGCCCTTAAGTACTTTGCACTTAGTTTATGCGACTATATTATTTCCGTTTTTCTGTTCTTTTGCTTTCTATCATTGTCATCGTGTTTAGTGCTTTAAAATCATACGGCGACTTAGCTTTAAAAATATATTATTTCATTATTTACCCATCATATGTTTAACTACAATTACAAGGAAACCAAATTAACCAATATTGGATATACGTATGTGCCACTTTTATGTATTAGCTAGGGGAAAGCTCGCTAGATTTTAACCAAATGTTATAAAAAGCAAACTAAAATGCATGTATGTGACATACGTAAAATGAGAAGCTATCTTTCTTTCACGAGAAGCTATCTTTCTTTCACGTAAAGTCACCACTACAACTTTTTGTGCGTCGACCAGTCACACAACAACTAAACGACAAGCCAGCTTTTCATCTTTTCTCTGTTGTTCCCCTGCTTTGCGTACTAAAAATCTAACATTTACAAGTCATTACACAAAAGAGATCTAAAAGTTTTACATATTGTACAGTGCTTGTTAGTATCCAAAAATAAAATTGTTACAAAAATAAAAATATTTGATCATCTTATAAGGATCCCTCTCCCTCTATCTCCTCTACACCACCAAGCACGCAAACTCGTATCTGTAACACTGATAGGGTTAAAGAATTGTCGATCTTACTTGTTCAACAAGCATTACAGAGATATCTTGATTAGAAGCAGCCATGGCAATTTTGCTTTCTTTGTTCCTTCTCTTCTCCATGGTTACTTATTCAAGTAAAAACTTCTTTCAAACTTAACCAAACATTTGTTCTGTTAGATTCTATCTTTCTGCATATTCTGATGTTTATGTTTCTTTTTCTTCTTTGTCACTGAACAGACGCGGCGGTTTGTGTGTGTAAGGACGGAGACGACCAAGCGCTTCAGAAGGTAATAGATTACGCATGTGGATCAGGTGCTGACTGTTCACAGATTGAGCAAAATGGTTCTTGTTTCCAACCCAACACAGTCAAAAACCACTGTGATGTCGCCGTTAACAGCTTTTATCAGAAGAAAGCTCCCACTGGTGCAACGTGTGACTTTAACGGCGCCGCCGTCATCGCCACTTCCCCTCCGTCAAGTACTCTCTCCGAACCCACTTTTCAAAACCCATAAGTTTCTTTCATCAAACAATTTTTTTTATGTTGATTTTGTTTTTCTTCTTTTAATGTGTTCTTGCAGATGCTTCAAGTTGTTTATCTTCTTCTAGGTATGTTATACTTCATCTCGTCCTTTGAGATTAGACTAGGGTTTTTTTTTGTTCCTCTGTTTAGTTTGTGATTGTTGTCTTTAGATAATAAGTAATGAGTTTTATGATGAGTGATAATTATAGTTTATTGATCGAGTGTGACAAAGAACCACTAGTGATTGAGCTAAACCGGATTGGTTGAAGCTCAAATGGTACTAAGAATCATTTGGACATTACTAAGGTTATACCGGTTTTACTCAATTTGTAAGAGTAGGACCGCGAAATTCCTGATTGAAAATCACGAAACCAAAAGCATATAAAACGATAATATAAATATTAAAAACGTTTAACTAGATCGTAAGGAAATAGACGAATTCACGAGGGATTGAGTATGTTTTCACAATTGGTTTACCATTTTCTCAAAGTTTTATGATGATTTAAGTGTGCTTATGGAGTAACTCTTTTACAGCTCCACTACTACTCCGACCACCGGAACTCCATCCACCGGAAATTCAACCACCGGAACTCCATCCACCGGAAATTCAACCTTGGGGATGCCAACCAATCCCACCACTGGAGTGCCCACTTCATCTGTATTCCCTGGAACTATTATGGGACCATCAGGGAGCACCGGTTTCGATCCCAGCGGTGGAGAGGAGCTCTCTGTCCGAACCAAGACCGTCATCGTACTAACCACTATCGTCACTGTGGCACTGCGAGTTTAGGTGTGACATCATCTCACATTAAGGGGTTTTACTTCCTATGGACGGCTTATATTTTGCCAACGGTGTGTTTTACGTAGGTGAAAAGCTATAGCTGTCTCTTTTTCTTCCCACTTTATTGTCTTTCTTTTTTGGTTTGTTTTTAAGCTCTTTTTAGGGTTTGAATTTACTTATTTAGTATTTTGTTATATATGAATTTAAAAAATAAGAAAGAGCTTTTCTTGCTTTCTTTTCTATAATCCACATTCCACAATATGAGATGCTACTTGGTTTGTATTCTAAGCGTGTCCATTTCTCCATTTATCACAAATCAAATTGGAGTTTTCAGTAATGATAAACTACACTTATTTAATTTTTTTCTCTGAAAACTTTGTTTTGTTAGTTGTTATATTTCAGTTTGGCTTCTATACCACATCTAGTTTAAGTAATAAAATGACATTTTCTTTATAAAAAAACTGCACCTATTTCTCAATTTACCTGTTCATAATTTCCCTTTTTTGATAAAAATCTGTTCATAAAAATGTTTAAATTCCTCTTTAAAAAAATCAGTATATACATTCTTCTCTCTTAACGGGGTGAAGGGTTACTAAGCTGTACGGATACTTAATTGTATGATCAATGATTCACTTTCGTTAGCAAGCGTTTTCTTACTCCAATACTCACTTATTTAGCACAATCATGTATCATCAAATCCCAATTCTCGTTCGTCACTTAGCATCAACGATTTACTCTTTTTACGGATATCTTTTCCAGGTTTGACTATGAAATTTCGGAAGTTATAGAATAATTTATTAAGAATTTTGATTTTTTTTTTTGTTTTTAAAAGTTTTGGCGCCATATATACTATAATTCTAGAATTTTGGAGACCATAATTTATATTTTACTCTTTCCATTTTATTTTAGTTGTGGATTTTGCACACAGATTAAAAATATATTTAATTTTATATATTCTCAAAATAAAAACATCATTACCTATAGATTTCAACCAATAAAAAATATAAAAAAATATAATGTTATGTAAAATTATTAAAATTTTGTATTGAAATTATAAAACAACATTTATTTTGAAACGGAAATTTTACTCTAGTAATTTGAAAGGGACTTAGTATTTGTTTATGTCCATGGCCGGCTTGTGGAGCTCAAAATCCACGAGTTACGGTCGTGCAGATTTAGCCTTATGTTATCTCTCATTCCTTTTTGAAGTAGTATTGGACACCTACCTAACTTGCCACTTGGATCCTTTTTGAGTTACTTTAAAGGCTCAAAGATTGTAGAATTGGAGTTGCGTCTTTTCCTGTGCGCAATAAAGGCATAAAGCTAATGAGAGTAGGAATATTTTAAAAAAAAATCATTACGCTAGAAGGAGGCGTCGAACCTCCGACCTTGTGGTTAACAGCCACACGCTCTAACCTACTGAGCTATTCCAGCTTTTGTTTTCTAATTTTAAATGATTTATAGTAAACCAAATGTTACCTCTACAAGCAAGCAATGATGAACCATCGTTAAATCAAGCTCAGACCATTGGCCAGAGAACATTTCCCATCATCTGCAGATATAAATCTATAAAGTATGATCCTGATTATTTCTTTAAGAACGAGCAGAACATACCTCATGTTGGCATAATCATATCAGTTGGTTACTTAGGAATATTCTTAACATGATTGGATATAAAAAAAATAAGACCAACCGGGTATTTTGGATAAAATCGGTTATTTTCTATAAATTTGAATTATAACAAGTCAATCGGAACCCGAAATAAAAAAAAAACTTCTGTTCATTCTGATATATCCAAAAATATCCAGATCCTGAAAATATCAAACCGAATCCAATCTGAGATTTAGAATTACCCGATCAAAATCATATTTTCTAGAATTATCCGATTTTTGAATAATTGTGTTGTTACAATACTTTATTCCAACAATCCGAAAACCCGAAAACAATCCGAAAAATCCAGGCCCGATCCGGTCGAACCTGATATGAGGAACCGAATGCCCATGCCTAATTTCTTTGTCACAATACTCTTTATTCCATATTCCAGTGATTTGTTAACCTCAAAATACAACTTTAACCAATCCAATAACATAGTTTAAAAAATTATCATAAAATAACACCCAGAAATTTTCTATAATAGCATTTATTAAATGATAAGAAGAAGAAATCACTTTAAACCTTATCCTAACTCCAATCTTGTAAATCGTAATTACTAAACTCTCTTTTTTGAGATTTTTATTTTCATTTTAGTGATATTTAAGGATATTTTTTTCATATTCTAAATTATTTTAAAAAGTATATACAAATTCAAGGCTCACTGAATATTTGGCTCAGCCCAACAATACTTGTTAAAGAACTTGGCCGGTTGGCCCAACGACAAGAGCAGAAAGAGAGATAATGAAATCTTTTTCCCACCTTATATCTTTTTACTCACAGAAGCTGATAGCTTCTTCTTCTTGTAGTCATTTCTATCAGCAATGGCTTCCTCACTCTCTGCACTACCTCTCGCTGATCGAAACCTTCTCAAAAAGTCTTCTCTTTCAAACTCTTCTTCTTCGTATTTCGTCCTGAGAGCAAGAGCAGCTGCAAAAGAGGTTCACTTCAACCGTGATGGCTCTGTCACCAAGAAGCTTCAGGTTTTCTTTCCTTTTTGTGAGTGATTTGTTGATTACTTTATTTTTCTTATAGGGAAAATGGTGGTGAAGTTTGTTGCAGGCAGGTGCAGATATGGTAGCCAAGCTATTAGGCGTTACATTGGGTCCAAAGGGTCGAAACGTAGTGTTGCAGAACAAGTACGGACCTCCCAAGATCGTCAATGACGGTGAAACTGTTCTCAAAGAGGTTACTCACTGTCCTAATTGATTTCTATCTTCTTTTTTTATTGCCACACACGCTTCTGATATATTGTGTGGTGTAGATTGAGTTGGAGGATGCTTTGGAGAATGTTGGAGTGAAACTTGTGAGGCAAGCAGGTGCTAAGACTAATGACCTTGCTGGTGATGGTTCCACTACATCTATAATACTTGCTCATGGCCTTATTACTGAAGGTATTAAGGTACAGAATCCCATTATGACCAAACTGGATAATGTCTGATTTACATGTGCTTCTACTTTTGAACCATCATGTCTTCTCTTCAGGTGGTTTCTGCTGGGATAAATCCAATCCAAGTTGCTCGTGGTATTGATAAAATCGCGAAAGCTCTTGTTTTAGAGCTCAAGTCAATGTCCAGAGAGGTGAGAGATCCATACCCTTGAGAATACTACTTAACTAGCCAGCCATTAATAGAGCAAAAACATGGACCCTTGTGCTTGCAGATTGAGGATCATGAGCTTGCTGATGTTGCAGCAGTTAGTGCAGGGAATGACTACGAAGTGGGAAACATGATTGCAAATGCTTTTCAACAAGTAGGAAGGAGTGGTGTAGTTACAATAGAGAAAGGAAAGTACCTAGTGAACAATCTTGAGGTTGTGGAAGGAATGCAGTTTAATCGCGGTTATCTATCTCCTTACTTTGTTACTGATAGAAGGAATAGAGAAGTTGAGTTTCATGATTGCAAGGTCAGAACCAAGACCTCATAGTTTGTTTTTATTGTCATGGAAGTGCAGTGGTTAAGAGTGTATACATATACCTGCGTTGTTTTTGTATTGTAGCTGCTCTTGGTTGATAAGAAAATAACAAATCCTCAAGATATGTTCAAGATATTGGACTCTGCTGTTAAAGAGGACTATCCTGTTCTTATAGTTGCTGAGGAGATTGAGCAAGACGCTCTTGCTCCTGTTATTAGGAACAAACTTAAAGGTAACCTGAAGGCTGCAGCCATTAAAGCTCCTTCCTTTGGAGAGCGCAAGAGCCATTGCTTGGATGACCTTGCAATCTTAACTGGAGGTAGTCATAATAACAGTTTTGGCTTTTGAGTACATTTCTTCCCACTTTCTTTCTTGTTCTTAGTACTGAATCACTTAGTTACTCTCTGGGTGTAGCTACTGTGATCAGAGATGAGATGGGACTGAGCTTAGAGAAGGCTGGAAAAGAGGTTTTAGGAACAGCAAAAAGGATTGTTGTGACTAAGGACTCAACACTGATTATTACTAATGGGGACACTCAGAAAGCAGTTGAGGAAAGGGTGTCTCAGATTAAAAAACTTGTCCAGGTCCTTCTATTATCCATGCCTTCTCATTTCATTGACCAAATGACCTTCTTTGACAGGAACATATAACATTACACAGTCATCATATCTGATGCTCATGTTTTTCATTTGATTATAATGTGTAAGTTCAGAACACTGAGGAAAATTTTCAGAAGAAGATCCTCAATGAAAGGATAGCCAGATTATCCGGTGGAATTGCATTGATCCAGGTGACATTGTAAACCCATTGATACTGAAAACAATCTGACTGTAAACTAACTACCAAAGGCATTAGGTAGGTGCACAGACGCAAGTTGAGCTGAAAGATAAACAGCTAAAGGTTGAAGATGCCCTGAATGCAACTAAGGTAACTCAAGAGTCAAAACATACGAATCCACTAATTGTCAGTCCAAAGAAACCTGATCTCTCTCAGAATTTTAGTCAGCAATTGAAGAAGGGATTGTAGTTGGTGGTGGTTGTGCGCTCTTGAGACTGGCTGCTAAAGTAGACAGCATCAAAGACACCCTAGACAACGCTGAACAGAAGGTACTCAGTTTTAAGGCTATGGAAGATGGAACTTAGAGTTCTCAAGCATATCCTTAAATCATTTTCTTGTAATGCAGATTGGAGCTGAAATATTCAAGAAAGCACTGAGCTACCCTATAAGACTTATAGCCAAAAACGCAGGCACAAACGGGAACATTGTCATAGAAAAGGTA
The DNA here is from genome assembly GCA_905132765.1 of Moricandia arvensis. Lineage (NCBI taxonomy): Eukaryota > Viridiplantae > Streptophyta > Magnoliopsida > Brassicales > Brassicaceae > Moricandia > Moricandia arvensis. Next base: position 79,167 of record CAJHQP010000976.1, read on the forward strand.
TTCATAAATGTCATCTCTCTAGAACCAGACCTAACTTGTACTAACTTAGTCTAAAATCTACAGGTCTTATCGAACGAAAACATGATGTACGGTTACAACGCTGCAAAGAATCAATACGAAGATCTGATGTTAGCTGGTATCATCGATCCTACCAAGGTAAACACACAGAACTAAGTAAATTCACTCACTTTGGTGATGTCTGTTTCAGCTGTAACCATTTTGTCATATCACTATATTGAAACACACAGGTTGTGAGATGTTGCTTGGAACACGCTGCACCAGTGGCTAAAACGTTTCTGACATCAGATGCTGTTGTAGTTGAGATCAAAGAAAACAAACCGAGACCAATGATCAATCCACCATTGCCCACTACTTCTCCAGCTACATCGTCCATGTTCCCTGACAGAAACTTGCCAAGATTCCCTCAAATTATGCCCAGAACTCGAAGCCACTTTCCAAGGAAGTAGGAAACCATCTACTTGTAGAAGATACATAAACAACCAAATAACATGAGAACGTGCGTGTAACCTCGAAACTTTTGTACACGTGTATAGATTGTCTGTGTAATATATACACGATGGTTTGTAAACGTGTCAAAGCTAGAAGCTTTTCTTCTTTTTATTAAACGCATTTGTAGTTATCACGGGAGATCTTGTCTTAACGGAGAACTTTTAAGAGAATGATGTGGATAAGCGTGCAGACAGCGATGGATCTAGTCGTCGCCGGAATCTCTCTGATGATCGGATTAGGATTCTTCGCTCTCATCGCCTCCATCCTCTGCTCCGTCGCCTTCTTCCACCATGCCAAAGCTACTTCTTGACCATTCAAAAAGCGAATCTTTTTTTTTTGTTTTTAATCAACAAGAGGTTCTTATTGAGACTGTGCTTCCGAGAAGCAATGTTGTACACTGGTTCTTGTCAAAATGTCCACTTTTTGCCCGATTTCATGAAAAACTAGACCAAACATAGAAGTGGTGATTTGTCTTTTTAGGATAAAGGGTTTGGATAACGTAGAAGCTCTCTAACTTTAACTCTTTTTCTGTTCTGTTTTGAGTGAATAAAAAAATAAAATCGGATTAAAACCAGTGCGGTTGTGACTTGTGAGAGACCATTGTAGTTTGTTAGTTGTTGAGGGCATTCCTATAATGGTATCCATTTCGGTAACATAGAAGCTTACATGTTTCGTAGCTATCTGTGCCTTTACAGAGATAGGTTTGTATGGTAGCTTGGACAATGGTTTTGAGTTTGCTTCTTGTCTGAAACTATCAGTTATGCCTATTTTATGCTGTTTTCCTCGATTGTACTGAAACTGAAACTAGAATGATACATTGGCGGCATATTTGATGCATTTCAGCTTCTTCTTACTCTAGAACATGCGCACATCTTCAGTGCCATTGGAACAAAACTTAGGTTCACCCCCTATGGTGAATTGTATAATTCACCCCACTTCTTATCACCGATCAAATTGCCATGTAAGATTATAAAAGAAAAGTATTAAAAAAAAGGAAAACAGCTTAGAAAAAAAAAAAGAAGTAACGATGTTACGCCGTCCATTGGCTTCTTCTTCTCCATCGTAACAGAGAAGATAACATTATTGCCTTATAATGAGAATCAAAGCTTCCCTAACGCATCAGAAGCTTCAGGTAAAAAATAGTCACACAAAATCCAAGAAAAATCAAACCCTCTTATCAAAAACTATGTTTTGGGATTTTGATCACATGTATCATGATAGTTAGTTTCTCGCGACAAGCAACACAGTATAGTGTGGAGACAAGAACAAGAGTAATCATCTTCAACACCAGAGCACTTGGAGCTCATAAAATTCTACAACGAAAACCATCTTCTTGTCATCACCAATAGGGTCAAGCTCTGAGCACCAACTCCAGAGATCATCAAGTAAAGAAGACAAAGGTCTCATGAGCTGGCCTGAAAGTATTTACAAAGCAGAACAACAAGATGAGATCAATAGAAAGGCGTTAAACTTATCTGAACTAGCAAGACAACTTAGCATCTTTGGCAGAAAGGTATAAAGATACACAATGAGATTGTTATCAGACTGAACTTCTCGACTAACCCGAAGCATTCTGAATCAAGTTAATCTGTACGCAAGGAGTGCAAGTTTTGGTGGGATGATCAACAACAAGCCACAAGATAACTTGTTATACAAGAAACATCCATTAGACGATGCAATAAAATCAGAAAGTTCAATGGCCACCACGGAGCAGCTTGAGCCAGGAAGTTTGTGTCTCGGCTTCCTGCACAACTAGCATCAGCAGAAAACAGCACAAGAAGAAAAACGATGGCCGAGGCCGGCCGAGAGTAGCGGCCGAGAGTAGCTGAGTGAGTGAACAAGAGAAAAAAAAGATGAACAAGAGAAGAAAAAGATGATGGAGAGGCTGGCCGAGAGTAGCTGAGTGAGTCAACAATGTAGACATACAAAAATTGTGAGTGAACAAGAGAAAAAAAAAGATGATGGAGAGGCTGGCCGAGAGTAGCTGAGTTGAGTGGAGATGTCAAGCCAAAGAGAGTTGAGTGGATAGGTCAAGCCTAAGAGAGAATCACAACATTTTTTTGTTCTAACAATACACTTAGTCAATTATTAATAATATCGTGATTTTTTTTTTGACGAAAGGTTTTTAATTTAAATGCTAGAAAAGGTACAGAGATAAGGTTTAGGGACCTTAGAGTTTAAAGATAAAACAACATGCAACAATTTTAAAGTCAAGAGAGACAGGGTAGCAGCATAGTAGAATAGAGGCAACACTTAATAAGATTTGGTTGTGAACGTAGCGATGAGGACCTCTGCCTCGGCCTCTTTTTCTTTTCCCCGTAGCAGTAAACCATTCGATCTCCTTAAGCCTTTGAGATGGCTTTAATGGCCTACCGCCTCGTGACCTTAGTGTTGATTTATCATCTACAAACGGGTCTTGAAGGTGTGCATGGGAAGTATCATGAGAGGCAAAAGTGAATGGTAATGGAGATTTTGAGATGACAAGTTCCATGGCTGGTGAGGCACTCGATGTTCATTGGCATCAGCACTATCCAATACTGCAAATAAGTTGTCAAGAACAAATGGTACAGAAGACGGAGAGGAGTTAGTATAGGGTCAAGCCAAGGCTTACTAGTGAGCATCGGTGCCTCTATACCGGAAGCTATCCAGCACTTACGAGTAAACTCATCCGAAAATTTTATCATGTTTTAGTGAATGGACTGTGATGGTAAAACAATAATAATAATAAGTGTAAAAACAAATTAAAGATATGCTAGAAACACCAAAAGTAAGAACGAAAACAAAACATATCTAATGTCTCCTTTCACATTTAAAGTAACATAGTTTTAGGATGATCCATCATAACTCTTGTCAACTCCCTACAAAATATGAGACATAAGATAATTAAAATTATAAGATAGCTCAAATATAAATAGTATAGAGAATGTAGTATTAACCTGGAGTAGTTGTGAAAAAGAAGGTTCATTGTCTAAACTTGGACTAGTGGCAGCAACAGATAACTGAGTATCAGGAAGAACACTTGAGTCCTGAAATATATATATTGATTAAGTCTCAAAATTCGATGAAGATAGGACCAACAAAAAAAATTATATATCAAATACCTGAAATGACAATTTCTTTTTCGTTGTAGAAGTATTGGATGATTTTGATATACCACGATTTTTTATTTCAAGCACACTCAAATATCGACCATGGCGTCCGACTTTTTTGTTCCTTGGTCGTCCAGGAGGATTTTTTCTTTTTATTCCACGTGCATTTAGAACTTCTTCTTCTTCTTCTCCTTCTTCTACAAGTTCAGAATCTAAAGTAGGAAGCATCCATTTATTAGCTTTTACAAGTTCCTTTTTTTTTTCCACCAATTTTTCAAGCAACTGAAAGGCAGTTTCATCGGCACACGACGTCAGTTCTATATGTTCAGCAGCAACAGATGCTATCTCACGGAAAGTACGACATATATGACTATATCGCTTTCCAATTGATTGCTTCATTGTATCATTAGGTGTCGCTGAATGATAAAAAGATATGGTTCGTGATTTAGCCTCTTTACTCCACCGATTCAGAATGTAGGTAGGTGAAATTCTTCTAACATCCTTCTTGGCCAACACTTTTAATGCATGACGACACAAGATTCCAGCAAAAGAAAACTTCATGCAACTACAATGTATCGTTTCGTTTGCAGCAACATAGTTAACCAAATGATTTCTTCCAACACCACGAAAAGATACATTGTATTCAACATTTACCATCTCAAACTTGTTGACCTTTTTGGCTACATAATCATCGATAGCTGTGTATTCTTTCTGAAACAAGGTAAAGACTTCTGGTGTATACACGTTCACTGCATGTTGCAACATTTCTACAGGAGCCAATAATACCGGCGAGGTATGCATCATACTGAAATCAGCAGTTAATTCTTTAAATCGCCGATCATCCAACACTCTCTCATAATGTTTAAAGAAGTGCAACAAGTTATAACTGCTCTTCAAGTATCTTTTCAAAATATTATTCATACTTTCACTACGTTGTGTACTCATCATATCGGCTGTAAAAGTTTGACGACCATATACCCTTGCCCATTTTTCTCTCAACTGAAACAAATCCTTCAACCATTTATTCTCTGTCAATCCATGCTTCTCGAGCATTTCACTCCATGCTGATAACCACTCTGCTTCATTTTCATGGTCATATACACATTTTCCAAAGTCTGTGGCAAACTGGTTTGGTCCATGAAACACACGACTCAACCTCTTTGCAGCATTTTGGTAAATATGCCAAACGCATAACCTATGTTTTGTTTCAGGGAACACTTTCCCTATTGCATTTGCCATTGCTGCACATTGGTCTGTAAGAATTGTTTGCGGTTGTTTTCCAGACATAGCTCCGAGAAAAGTCTGAAAAAGCCACTCAAAAGACTCTATGGTTTCATCATATAAGAGAGCAACACCAAACACAATAGTTTGCTTATGATGATTGACCCCGACAAATGGAGCAAATGGTCTATCATATTCGTTGGTCTTGTAAGTTGTATCAAAGCAAACGACATCTCCAAAAAGACTGTAATCACTGATTGACCGATCATCTGCCCAAAAGATATTAGTGATCATATCGTCCTCATCAAGTTGCATTGAGTAAAAAAAAGATGCATTATCCTCTTTTTTTTTTTTGAAAGTACTCCAAAACCGCTCCAGCATCTCCTTTTTTCATTGCTGCCATTCGCTTACGGTATATGTAATTGCGCAAGTCTTTATCCATAAAACCCAGATTCGCTCGCCCCCCAACTTCTCTGCTCATCATTTCAACGGTTGCCTTTGCTGAAATTCCTGACATATCGGCATCATCAACATGTTGTTTTTGCGAGATAAACATTGCTCGGTTACTCTTCAGCAAATGCTTCATTGGTGTCCTCACTAAATCATGGTTATGATTTGGCTCAAAAGTCACAATCTTATATCTTCCATTACTCTGAAGGTAGCAAGACATGCGAGCTTTACAATCACACCTTGTGGTTGGTCGTGAATATGATTTTTTGACTTTAGGTTCCTGTCTAAGCCCCTCTTTTGAGCATACATAAACCATCCTTACCAGCTTCTTGTTTCTTTTCGAAGTATGTTGTCTCCTTACGTCGAAACCGTGATTGCCTCCATACTTTCTATAAGCTATATATGCAGACTCATCAGAACTAAACTCCATTCCAGTACAGAGTTCATATATTTTTTGATTTTCAGTGTTTGCCTCTAAAGCATCAACATCTTCAGTCTGAAGATAATCCTCGTTGTTGCCTATGTCCTCTTCTTCATCAAAATCACTGACTGACGCATCGTCGTCACTGACTGAAGCATCATCATTATTGAGTGTAGCATCTTTTACCTCAGCTAAAAACTCATCCATATTATGACTTAACAAACTGGTTTCACCTGAGACTTGCAAACTAGATTCATCTTGGTTAGCGGGAACTGTTTCTTGACCACTTAGACAGCTACTCTCCATTGCAACTACATAGAAAAATAGAAACACGAGTTAAAAGTTATCCTAGATAAATTGAAGAATTAGGGGTAAAACAAAAAGGCTTATGCACCACGACTTGACCTTATTTTTGCTGGAACCCCACTAAATGCATCTAATACGATGATGGGGATGACTTTAGAGAAACTCTTATGCTTTCCATGATTATTAGTTATTGCCAGAACAATTGTGACTTTAATGGTGTGGCAATAATTATTGGAAGGCAATTTTTTTTGTCACCATCAAAATAAAACAACAGAAACATAGTGTAACCTAATTGATTTAATCTCCTATTGTTATGATCAGAAAATCTAAACGTAGATCAAATATGATTATACATATACACGTCTAATAGAAGATCTAACAACTCATGGCTTATAAATATATGATCACGAGATATATAGCAAACAATAATTAAACTTGAGATAAATTATGTTTCTTCAATAACGTGATAAGGATAACATAGCTAAAACCTGTTAATTACTTAGAAATATCTGCAGCGGATGAAGATGAAGAAGAAACAGATGAAAGAAAAAAAAATCAGATCATGTAAATTGTTAACTGCGACGGTATAACATCGTTACTTCCTTTTTTTTTCTACGCTGTTTTCTTTTTTTCTATAATTTTAATACTTTTTTTTTATTAATCCTACATGGAAATTTGATTGGTGATAAGAAGTGGGGTGAATTATACAATTCACCATAGGGGGTGAACCTAAGTTTTGTTCGTGCCATTGCTACCACTGTTTTCTAACAGCTCTGCAGCTAGTGACCAGCTGGTAATGTTTGTGTTTTGCTTTTGGTTAACTTCAATAGTGATTCATTAAAGACCTGTGCACACCACCTCCTCACTCTCTAGTGTTCTTGCTGTTGGTAGACCCCAGGAAACATGTCTAAACAGCAGAACCCATCTACAATCGTTTAGTCTTCTTCCAGGTCTCATGATGCTTTGGTGGTTTGGTTTCAGAACTTTCTTTAACTTTCCAAGTGGTTAGATTTACAATTCTGGGAACTTGATCTTGATACTAGTCCATAACGGTCAACGTAGACGGGAGCCTATTAATGTGGTGAATCAAATGTAACATTCAAATCTTATAGGACTGAAAAAAAAATGTTATCTATCCTGACAACTTTGTTTTTGATCATTATAATGTTGTGATTGAGGGAAGTTGGAAATGTCTTAGGGTTGATGTGCTGGTTAAAATTCGTACAGTTTCTCCTGTGATCCTGGAAACCCCATCAGTTACTGACCTAGTTACATGAAAGACATTACTTATTTTACAGAAAGCTTTTAAACTTAGTTTTGTTTTGTAATAGTACTGTTAGGCTTAGGTACTGTTTGGCAAATCAATAATGGTGGTTGTTTGGTGGATCAAGACACTGTTGGGTTCTGTTTGGTTGTCCAAATGCCATTACTAATCTTCCTTGGTGTCATTGTCAACTAGGAATGGAACGTGCACATGCTACTGTTGACACAAATGCTTGGTTCTCACCTTTACTCGTTGAACTAGTCTGGTCCTTCAGTCTTCCTGATGGTGAAATTGCTAGACCAAGTTCAGTGTTTTAAGCTTCTACCAAGCAACATTCTCTCATGTATCTATTACGTTTTTGTGGGTCATGTAATTAGGTTGGGACTGTCCATCTTTCATTTTCATCTATCTGTATACTGCTCCTACGTGCATTATCATGGACTATAGGTTATACAAAGTCCGAAAGTGACCTGAGAATAACATCAACGTGAGGGTCTTCCTCTTCTGGAAAGTTGCCAGCTATAGTCTCTTTGTTGTTTTCTGATCCCATTAATTATGTGCCTCATTAAGCTTAATACTTTTGCAATAATTATCTAGAGCTCAATGGTATCTATTCCAGCTAATCATTTTCCATGAACAGATTGCATTATAATTCTGGTATAGCTGTCAGTTGAATTGGTCAAGTAACGACTTGTCTTTATCTTTTAGTTTATGTGTTACTTTTCTAACTATAACTTTCTAGGAAACTACTATTTCTTTAGCTACTATAAATGCAATTATTCTTCTCTTAATAGATAATATGCCATGTTTGCTTTAACTTTCTCTGATAGGTAATGCTTGTATTTACTATACCAATGGTTCTACTGTGTTGACAACGAGGGAAAGAAATGAGAACAGGTTCGTTTCTGATTTTTTCTAATAACTCATTTCCTGATATGCAAATAGTTTCTGAAGATGTGGTTACAAACAGTTAATAGTAATCGAAAAGGACAGATTATGGATGATTACATTTTGTTGTTTTGTAGAAGAATCATGTGAAGCTCTTGGAAGTGGGAGGACTTTTTGTTAGCAAGCAAAGCTCTGCTGTTAGCTACTTGGCCACACATCACTGAAACAATAGTGGTAACCTTAGGAACTCCTGTTTTGTCATCAACCTCTTTGTCATCTTCCATGATCGTCTCTTTTTTTCTCGGAAAAAAGATGCTTAGTATTTCATAAATAATGTGTGTTTTTAATGGTATAGATTGGTTACTGTTGTGAATCAATCAGGAAATGTCTGTTCTTCCTAGAATCATCATCTGGATGGCTCATGAGTTGATTTTGTGTTAGAAGGAAGTAAATGAAGAACATGGTGCATGTAATATAACAGGGTTGCAACGGAGAACCGTGCAGATAACTTATTTAGGACATCATCTACAAAAAAAAAAAACATATTCCGGCAAATGAAAACAAAGCAACTACCTACACGCATGGCTTATTAAAGGCAAACAACAGGATTGGTGAGGGACCTTAAACATCTCTCTCTCTTCATTACAGGATATGGATTCTATGTGAACCACCACATCTTCTTCTCATGAGTATCATTTGGTTTTGCTCACCTTGCCTTTACTCTGGACACGACTAGCTCCACTTGTTCTTGTTCTGGCTTTGACCTCTGATTTTTCTCCTTCATTGCTTAATGTTTTCTCTGTGTGTTGGCGTTTTTGAATGTAGACCTGTTTGGTTGCATGTTTGTTGATTTTATTTGGAAGCTGATTGCTAGGCCCTGAAGATGCATCAGAGGCCATTGAATCATCACTCTCTTTGCCACCATCATCATTCTCATTACCATCATCGGCATCCTTTACATGTGACTCATCATCATCATCAACAACAGAAGAAGAATGGTCATTTCCATGAAAAGTGTCTCCTATGTACATAGTCCACCCTGACTCACAACTGCTGTATTCCTCTTCCTCCTCCTCAGAACTTCCATGATTCCTAGGAGACTCCATGGCTTTGAGAGAATAAACAAAACCAAGGTTTCAGTATTAACATATATGCACACACACACACACACACAAAAAAAAAAGATCACTAGATTTGTCTAGTTACATACCTTGGTTGTTTCAATCCACTTCACCACTTTACTCTCTGATATAGGCTCTGTGTCTCTGTCTCTCTTTGGCTTTGCTCTTCCATCATCAATAAATAGAAGTTTTTTTTTTGCCAAGTAGCAAGAAAAGCCGGAGCCTATTAGAAGCCTCATATAATTGAAGAGAAGGAGTAAGTTTCACCCACATGGCAACCCTAGCACCATTGTTTTCACTCAATTGAAGCACTACCAGACAAAGCCATTGCAGATATATGTCAACCAAGGAAGGTTAGTGCCTTCTTCAATATAAAGTACACTCTCATATGTAATTAAAAGCCTATCCTCTTCTTTTTCTATATTATATAACTCAATTTAATATATTTATCTAAACTTTTCCTTAAAACAAATATATTGGTTCCTAACAAACGTCTAGAGTCAGGACACATCAATACCCACAAAAAAAAAGAATCAGCCTTCTAAGCTCTGTCATTAGTGAGCTCATAAGTTTGAACTTATCTTTATGTGCTCTTCTTAATTGATAGGAGTAATATTCATATGACTCGAGTAAGTTTTAACTTCTATGCACTCTCACTTCTATCTTGTATATCACAGGCCATCTTAAATATTAAAGAACAGCTTTCGAGGTGGAAAGCAGAAGAGACCCACTTCAACAGCAAGAAGGAATAAAAGAAGCATTTACTTAAGTAGGTTAAGAGCTGTTCCTCTTCTTCATTCCTTTAATACTCTTCTTCCTCCTCCAATCCTCTTACTGTCTTTAAGATTGTTGCAGCCTTTTCTTCCTCTCTCATTGTATTGAAAGGTAAAATCCAACTGGATTCTATTAATTTCTTAAGATAAGGACAAAACAAAAAGGAGTATAACAACTGTCACAAAGACACTTAATTGAGTTCATATCACAAAAGGGTTGTTTGAATATCACATTGTCTTCACTGTGTTTCCTGTTTCTCTGGCGTCATCACCTTAGAATGCTCTGCAATGGAGGCCATCTTGGTGACAGCTAACAAAGTTAAGTGTGTGATGAGTTAGTCCATTGTTTTGACTTTGACTCATTTTAAGTAATGCTAAACAAAGTTAATTAGCTTTGGGCTTTAAAACAGTTTGGAAAAAAACTACAGTGGTGAACTTGGAGAGATGTGTGTGTTAAGTATTATTACAGTATGTACTAGTCAGTAATGTCTGAACAACTGGAGTTGGACTGGGTCTCTTTCTATGACTTGCCCTACGTGTGTGTGTGTGTGTTTGTGTGACTGTGGAATGTCATTGTACGTCACTATTGTTGACACCGATTCATTTATTTATAGGTTTAAGTGTTTGATGTGTCACGGTTTCTGAAAGCATTATCATCAAACACTGGCTTGGACTAATTGATAACTTTGGTTGGCAAGTCGGTGAAAAAAAGGGAGGCATTGTGTTGCTTGCCTCTTTAGTTCATGTTGGACTAATTGTGAAGTTTATGGTGCTAAGTCTTTAAATCAACTGATAACAATTGATAACATGTCCAAATTTTAGCAAAAAATAAAAACAATTGATAACATGTCCAAATTTTAGCAAAAAATAAAAACAATTGATAACATGTTGAACTAATTCATTTTGTTGTTGGTAACTTTTTAATCACTAGAAAAAACAAAATGAACTATTTAAGTACGTTTGATAGATTGGTTGAATAAAATCATGTCTCTTGTTGTTTTCTATAAGGCTTACAAGAAGGTGGTCATGTGTCCTTCAGCACCAGAATCTTGTTTTGCATGTCCCCTCTCATCACTCATAGACTATGCCTTATTCTTTGGCTGTTTGTTTACTATGGCTTCTACCTTTAATATATAAATAAATTAGGCGATTACTAGCATGCATTCGTGGGGTGAAATTTATATATTAATAATCTTTGTTGAATATTAATTTTTATCGTTCAACTATAATGTCATAAGTCTCCAAACTTATAGTCATAGACCGCTAATATAAGATTGATGAATATAATTATATTTGTTGATATTTTTTAAACCTATTTAATTTACATTGGGCTTCAATGATATCATCCAAATGTTATAATTTACCATATCACTTTGATATAAAGAATCATATTTTTGAAATGATATGACTAAGTAACATTTGAAATATGTGCTTGCGCGGAATGAACATTAATTATATATATAAATTATTTATAGATATTATTATTTTTAGTGTTAATTTATATATTATGCAATAATAAATATATTGAGTAATTGAAAAGCGAGTAACTATTACGTATATAATTAAATTAGAGTAAAAACATAAATAAAATCAATATTTCTTTTTATTTACAGTATTTTTTGTTGATAGAAATCAAAATAAATCATTTATTTATTCTATATAGTATATAATAAAAACTAAATGATATTGACATAGATATATAATATATTTTAAATTTAAATATTTATTTATTGAGGGTTGATATTCATATTATTTTATTAAAAAAATTATATTTGTTGTAATAAAAATATTATTTTTATTAATATGAATATTTATTAACTGATGCTCAATGCAAATTTTGAAATTAACATATTTATGTATTTTATATGTTATATATTTTAATTTAAATGATATTAAAATAAATAAATATAAACCATTGATTAAAGGGGAATTTTCAATGATTACCACATTATTGGCACAATTTTTCATTTTTACCTTTATTAAAAAGATATTTTCATAAATATTATTTTTAAGAGGTAAGTTTTAAAAAAATTAATTAGAATTCTAAATTTTACATTCCTAAATCCTACCTCACCCTATCCCACCCCTTACTCTAAACCCTAAGTCTTAGATTAATTAACCCAAGGGTTATAAGTGTGTTTTTTCTCTTAAAAAATAAAAGTAAAAGTGATTAAGGTAAACATGAAAAGTGATACTATGAAAGTGATATTTTTGACAATTTTCTTTGATTAAAACAATTTCAACGTATATTTTTAACAGTTTTAATAATTATATTAAACAAATTCAAAATATAGCATATAAGAATAAATCTAAACTTTTTTATTATATATGTATGTGATTGTTAAATTTTTTTAAAGAATATAAAATTGAAAAAATGACAGAAGATACATAAATTGTTATCAAAATTGTATTATCAAAAATCATTAATTGTCATATATTTGTTAATCATATTAGGTAATTTCGTAATTTTTATTTAAGCAAAGAATATAAAATATTCTTTTATACACTACTATTAATTTGATATATTGTAATGCTTTAAGATTAATATATATATAGGATATAGCTCGTATATTAATATGTTGTAATAACATGTGGCCACCAAAATATGTTGAAATGACACGTAGTTACCAAAATATGTTGTAATGGTCCATCTAAGTATATAATTAACATATATGTATTTTATATGATAGATAGTTTAATTTAAACAATATTAAAGTATATATTTAATCTGAATATATATTAAATGATATTTCATATTTATATGAATTTATGATCATCTGTATCTTTTTATAACAAAAAAATAAAAATATTGTTCATAAAATTTTCATTGTAAGGCTTTTAACTGTTTTAGTAAATTATAATCGTTTTGAAAAATTCAACATATAACATGTAAGAAAAAAATCTAGATTTTTATTATATGGTTAATGTGATTGTTTAATTTTTGTAATAACATAAATTAAACAAAAATGATAAAGAATACAAAAAATATTATCAAATCTCTATAATTCAAACATTAATTGTCACATATACGTCAACCATATTAAGTAATTTCATAGCTTTTATTTAAGGAAATAATATAAAAAATGATTTTATGTACTACTAATTAATATGAATGTTAATTTAATAAAATTATAATCTGTTAGATGAACCAACTTTTTTCTAAAAACTTTGAGAATCATCTTGATGATGACACGTGGCTACTGTTAAAAGTTGTAATGCTCCGGAATTAATATATAGGGGATATGTATTATTTCAGACGATCCAAAATCTATAACATCTTATAAACAATATTTGTTAATTTAAATGCTGCTTATCCATCAAACTAGTCAAATATTTTTTAAAAAATTATAAGCTTTAGATTTAGCAATATATCTAAATATTTAAAGTTCTTTTACTATAATCTATTTATATATATTTTAGAAAAAATCTTAGTTCTTTTTTTCTATATTTGGGATCATGTTCAACCGCTGAACTTTCACCTGATATTAGACGGCTCCGTAAATGTAAATGCTAAACGTAAATAATTACATATATGTATTTGTGTGTTGTGTGTTGTGTGTGTGTCTCCTTTAAAAACTTTAGTTTATAATTTGTATTAGGCAAACCCCATGCACTTAGGCCACCATTATCGGGGTTTCTATACTCGGTTTTTAAGAATAATGGGCCTTTTAATTAAATCATAACTAATTAAAAAGCCTGTAACCGATCCTTAACATGGGTCTTTCGTTACCAATTACAAAAGAGTTTTTAGAGACACGTGTCAGCAAGCAAATAACGAAAGGTGTTTTTTTCCTCTCCGTCTTCTCTCCTCGGTCTTCTCTCCTTCTCTGTCTGCAAGTCACCCCTTCTCCTCCATCTTCAAGCCTATGACTCCTTCATGATCCAAGGTTAAAGACAACTTATCGATGGGGAATACAATCAGGAAGATCGACTTTGATGAGAAGGTAACTATATCTCATATTCTTGTTACCAAACTATTGAAATCTAAATGATAATGATACCTTGTAAACAATACAATACTGGGATAATCATGTTGGTTTATAGTAGTTGATGCCTTCGTTTTTATGTGTAATGCGAAGGTAACCCTTGATTAAATACTTACATACAGGATAGTCATCTTACACAATTTAGAAGTTAAATATTCTCGTGACAATTTCTTGAGATTCTTAAATATGTATTTTATGGCCAGCCACATCATTAATGCATGTCTCTAACAAATCCACTCTTGTTATGTGTTTCTAAAACAATATTGCCATACTTATTATGCCTGCCCATCTCATAGTCTCACTCACCATTATGCCTCATTCATCTTCATCTTCCCAGTTAGCCAAGGATTCGTCACTTATGGAAGAGGTAAGTCACCTCACATTATGTATATGCTTTGAAACGCTTAGTTACTCTCTGTGGTGGCAATCAGATATCAACCCTCGCGCGCGGACAGCGTCAAGTGATGCATCAAGTGGATAACCTGTGCACTCTGATGAGAGAAATCTCAGCAGAAAGGTCACGCATAGCAAGAACATGAAGCAACAAAAGCCGATCAAGCAAAAGCTTCTTCTTGTACAATGCGGAATCAAGTAACCTCCCTCTCAAGTTAACAGCCTTGGCTCTCTGCAACGTAGGGATTATAGTGATCAAGAGCTACATTAACAAGCGGCAATAACATCAATAACCATTATGGAACTTTCTTTGTTCTTTGCTTCTTTTTTGGATGTTATTCTCATTGGAGGCGTTTTGTGAGCTTCCATAGTTTCTTGACGTCGACGATGGAACCGATTTTCTTCCCCTGAGCTCGTCTTTTGGAAGACATTCTCGATTAATTTTATCCAATAAAGTTCAGCTTTTTAGCTTCGCAGTCGTTTTGCTTATCTTCTTGTTCTTACATAATCAAAGACAAGACCTGGATGCGATTGAGCACGACAAGACCTGGATATTAGGGACAAATGTCCCACATCGGTTGTTGGAAGGGATATTTAATAATATATAAGATAGATCGGTCAATTCACTTATCACCAATTGGTTTTAGGTTGGAAGCTCATCTAAGTTAACATTGGATGCTATTGAACGGAGACATAAGTGGACTACAAAAAGGCAAGAGGTGTTGTAACGAGACAATGTACTAGGTAGCAACATTTTTTTGTTCACTCTTACAGACACTACAAACTATCAAAGGAGGACCAATACAAAGTGTTTCTTTGATAAGTCTTCCCCATTGACTGATGATTACTCCTCTTTCTGAAGAGTGGACCTACGTGACTCACATCCCATTCTTCAGTGGGGCTTCATGATTATGGTTTGGTTCAGTCACTTTGTGTTAGATATAAAAATTACAGTAAGATAAGATGATAGACTAATTTTGTGTCGGGTTTGGATTGTTATGTTAGCCCTACATGAGCTTTACAAATATACTCCACCTGTGTGGACTCTGGGGCATATTATGGAGCTGAGAAAAACAGAGGGGGTTCTGAATACCATCATATTGCTTATGTCAAACCAAGCGGGTAATCTCAAGGAAGATTTCATTCCAAGTCTTGTGAGGAAGACTGAGTACAGGAGATGCAGCAGCAGCACAAAGATTCCACTGTTTAGCTACAGCTGTTGGACAATCAAACTGGAAAGTTTCTCAGCTTCTTCTACTTTTCCATGTTACACAACAGTGATAAAAGGCGTAACCACTGTTCCAAATATCATATAAATGAGGCTCATTGAGGAATTATGTTCAGACCCATGGCGGTGAGAACATAAGAGAGAGAGAAGCGTGGATGTTAATTGTGAACAATGCAGTAGGAGTTTTTATTTATACAAAGAGTGTTTCTTTGTATGAAAATAGTGATATGTTTTTTAAGGGAAAGAGGCTTACTACAGCAAGAATGTTTTATTTATACAAGGCTTAAATCCAACAAGAAAATAGAGAGACGCCAGCTTGCCCTCGTCATGAGAAGAGAAGAACATTGTGACAAAAATAAATTATATGAGATAGGATTAAGCTGAAGTAACCTACTTTCAAAAAAAAACTTCAGCCATTTTCCTCAAGACTAAAGACAGGAAAGAGTAAGAAGATGTATTATATCTGTTAGCGTATATGAATTCACATACCTGCCAGCGAACCAATTGCATGCCCCACCAGAGAATGAGTAAGCTACACTTTAAACAATGGTCAAGGAGAAAAAGAAATAATAAAAAAGAAGAATTACGTAGCCGGTTGAAGCATCAGAAGATAAAGCTCTGCTTAGCAAATTAGCAAAGCTAAGACAAAAGGCGATAAGCTACAGTTTAAAAGCTCAACCTGATCAATGGCAAGAGAATTTCTGAGGAAGTAAACGAGACCAGTGACAGCAGCAAACATGGCACACTCCACCAGTCTCAGCAGTCTTTATGGTAAACCCATTTCATCTCCCTCCTTAGACTCTTTTTTTTTTCCATCTTCTTGATTACCTGAAACCGAAGCTTTGATGCTGGATAGTGTGAAGCAGCTTCGGTTGGAGGTGGAAACTAGAGAGATTCTTTGGTCTTTGTAGAGAGAGTGAGTGACACCAGATAAAGAAAGAAGATGACTGCATAGTGGGAAAACGGTAAAAATTAACAGTGGAGTGGTCATACCTAGGTGTTTGGTTTTCGGTTCTAGAGATATAGGAATCATTCGGTTATTTATGAAATTCGGTTTTCGATTTGGTTCCAATAAAAATTACAAAAATGGTTAATATCCAATAAACTTTCGGGTCCACTTTGTTTCAGGTTCGGTTTCAATTTTGTCGTTAGTTTTGAATATTCGAGGTAATAAAATAGATTTTTAAGGGGTTTTGGATTAAAATTTGGGTAATTCGGATAGATTTTAATATTTTAGATACAACTATTTGGATCATTCGATTCTTTAGGGTAATTCATATAATTTAAAATTTGGATAAAAAATATTTGGGTAGTTCAATTTATAAATAATATTTTGTAAAATATTTATTAATTTAAACATTAAATATAATTAATATTTAGATATATAAATTATATTTCACATATTCGAATACCAGTTCAGTTTTAGGTTTGATTTTGGTTCGGCCGATTTTTCGGTTATAAAAATATATGAACCATTCGATTATTTTTGATTTAGTTTTTAGTTTAATTTTTTCGGTTCGATTTCAGTTCGGTTTTCGGTTTTTTTGCCCATGCCGGCCTAGGAGTGGTAATGGATTGTCTTCGAGGAGATTTAGAGAGCTGTATATTTTGATTATTGAAATAACGGTTCGATTGAAATCATTTAATTTCCAAACCGAATCATACCAGTTTAAACCGACAAACCGATCCGGTCTAAATTGGTAAAACATTATTGCATCATCATCTTTCCTCTTCACCTCTCTATAAAGGCTCCGACATCAAAATCTCAGAGACGCGACTCCGTCTCTCTCTCGAACATTCCTACCGAAGATCGAGCGCCAAATTGAAAAAATTGAAAATGGTGGTGGACCAAGATCAACAATGGCTTCTCGGCTGCTTGACCGCAAGTCTCGACCCTAATCAGAACGTTCGTTCTTTCGCTGAGACCTCACTCAATCAAGCCTCTCTTCAACCAGGTCAGTGGGCTTTAATCATTTTGTGTCTATACCCAGAAAGTTGAAACCTTTTGATGGATTCTTCTTATTGAGAACTATAAAGAAGCTCTCTTTATTCTTTGTTCTTGTAGGGTTTGGTAGCGCATTGTGCAGGGTTGCTTCTAACAAAGACCTCTCTTTGGGATTGCGTCAAATATCCTTTTTACATATTACTATACTCTGTACCCTCATGATTGGTTCCTAGTTTGTTTTTTTTATTCTTGTGGAGTTCTTAACTTGCTGTTACTTAGCTGCTGTTCTGTTAAAGCAGTTCATTAAGAAGCATTGGCGAGAGAACGAGGATGCTTTTGAGTATCCTGTTGTTTCAAATCAGGAAAAGGTATTCTCATTGTTTGGATTTTCTGCTGCAATATAGTTTTTAAACGTATTTAGGCATCTCTTTGGTTTTGTTATTAGGCTCTTATACGAGGACTGCTTTTGGGCTCACTTGATGACTCTCATAGAAAAATCTGCACGGCCATTAGTATGGATATCTCGTCAATTGCTACATATGATTGGCCAGAAGAGTGGCCTGAGCTATTACCCTTTCTCTTGAAGTTGATTAGCGATCAGAATAACATCAATGGAGGTATATTTGTGTTGCCTCAAGAGATATATTCTTTGTTGCTTCTCAGTTCCGTGCTATTTCATGAGATCAGTCAAATTGTTATGCTGATTTTTGTTGCCAAATTCAACAGTTCATGGAGCTTTGAGGTGTTTGGCTCTTCTCTCTGGTGACTTGGATGACAAAGATGTGCCTACGCTGGTACCTGTCTTGTTTCCTTGCTTGCACGCAGTCGTATCCTCTCCTCAGGTTTGTTTCCTAGTATTGAAATGCTCAGATTTTTGTTGAATCACGTTTTTGGCATGTCAAGTTTCGTAAATGGAAATTTTAGTGATGAAGTCGCTTATGAAGCTCACTCTGTTTTAATTATCATTTGTATATGTAGAGCTATGACAAGTATATGCGAGGAAAAGCGCTTTCAATTTTTTATTCATGTATATCTGTTCTTGGAGCAATGAGTGGTGTGTACGAGGTACTTTCCCTTTTAGTAGTTAACATTCTATACATTTATTTCAAATATGTTTTGCTTCAGCTACCTCTGTTATCAGTTAACATATATAAAGTGTTTGTATTCAGACAGAAACCACTAGTTTGGTGACTCCTCTACTTAAGGTTTGGATGAATCAGTTTTCACTTATACTGGAACATCCTGTGCAACCTGACGATCCTGATGATTGGAGTTTAAGAATGGAGGTTCATCTCATCTTCTGATTATTGTAATCTTGTTCCGTCAAATGGCCGGAATTGTTTAACATTCCCCTGTCTTTGTATTTGTTTTCTCCGCTCGGATTAGGTATTGAAGTGCTTGAATCAGTTTGTACAGAATTTCCCATTTCTCATGGAAAGTGAACTGATAGGTATGTTCTCATGCGAACCATGTCCCTTGTTTATTCATACATATGCATCTGAAGCATCGTTATTGAAACATGATATTCTTGCAGCTATTATGATGCCATCGTGGCACACATTTGAATCATCTCTACAAGTCTATCTTCGATCGTCAGTTGAAGGTGCTGAAGATTCATATGATGGAAGATATGATTCGGATGGTGAAGAAAAGAGTCTTGACACTTTTGTCATCCAGGTAATTCACTGATCAATTTTTTTCCTTCAAGTTCTCATTTTAGAATTTAATCTGTTGATTGGAGCTGGGGCATTCGGCTTGTAGATTTTTGTATCTTAATGAGTTTGAGGCCCCGCTGATACTGGATTTTGCATATGTGTTTCTTTTGTGCAGCTATTTGAGTTTCTGTCAACCATCGTTAGCAGTAGAAGACTGGCAAAGGTTTAGCTGAAACCTTTTCAGTTTTTCCCTGTATTTTGGTCGTATGTTGATTTGGTTTCTTGCCCAAATATCTTCATATCAGGTTCTTGCCAGTAATGTCAGAGAACTGGTATATCAAACCGTTGCTTTCCTGCAGGTTACAGAACAACAGGTAAGGATTAATACTGCATGTTCTGCCTGCTCAAACATAATAGGATATAGTGGTTATATTTGGTCTTTAAAATCTCTGATGATTAAAATACCGCCAGTTATGTGCTTAAACATAAGCTTGGTTTTAAAAAGCGACCGCCTTGGTCGCCATGGCGCATGGCAAGGTGAAGCGATAGCCTCATCGCTTCAATACCCCATGGCTAGGCGACATACACATGGCGGTCGCCATTTACCGCTTTCATGCTTTTTTTAAGGCGCTTCTAGTGACGATATGTTGATATTAGACATACTGGTTTGGTTTTTGTAAACCTAGTCTATCAAACCGACTTTGGTTTAGTAAGGGATATATCCAGTGATCACATTTTTCTACTCTCTCACGTGTAAGTCTTCCTAAATATCCTGTGTGATCATAGTTAGATGACTTTGGTTTTGAGTATGTATTAGAGTATAAAGATAATAATTCTGAATCTTAGGACTTGGTGTTTTGATTTGGTATTTTGTGTTGTTGTTTTGCTATTAGGACTTGTGTATTTTTATTCTTGTTTTGCTATTTGAGATTCAATTATAGTGGATTTGATGTTTTGGTTGTAAACATAATTTTTTTTACTGAACTTAAAAGGAGGAGTATTATATAGGTGTTTTGAATTCCGCATACGCATGGCGCTCGCCTTTGGTCGCCATGGCGCATGGCGCTTGGCGACCACTTGGTCGCCTTGAGTCGCCTTATGCCATTTAAAACCCAGAACATAAGGCGTAGTATGATGTTTTTAGCTAGTTATGTCATCCCTTTCCATTATATTAGGTCTCTGAAAATTGTACAGAATCTTTTGCTAGCAATAGTTAAACAAGTAATATGTGTAGCATCGCACATGTCTTTAAAAAATCACATATCTTTATTTTTTTGTCTCTTCTTTACAGGTTCATACTTGGTCCACTGATGTAAACCAGTTTGTAGCCGATGAAGATGAGGGTAGCTTCAGTTGTCGTATATCAGGTAAGCTCTCTCTCACTCTTTTTAGCCAAATTCATGTGCTTATATTTAGCCAGATACAACATTTGGATGTCATATGCATATATGTATGCATACATGTATATGCAAAATTTATGAATATGTAAGTAACTATACAATTGCTTGCAACACAGGAATACTTTTGTTAGAGGAAGTTGTCAATACTTTTGGTAGGGAAGGGATCAACGCCGTTTTAGATGCTGCTGGAAAGCGGTTCCATGAGTCCCAAAATGAAAAGACAGCTGGTTCTCCGTCCTGGTGGAGGGTAAGTGAACTTTAATTTCTATTTGTACTTGTTTTGTAAAAGGTCAGACAATCTATTAACTTTCCACTTTAATATTTTCCATTTGTTAGATAAGAGAAGCTGCTCTCTTTGCTTTGGCTTCCCTTGCCGATCAACTTGTTGATGCTGAGGTTCGTGTTTCCAGAGAAATGTAAATACGAAAATTTACTATGGCGGGAAACATGTAATCCTTAATATTGTTGTAATGTTTTCAGGACATGGGAAATGACTCTGCAAATTTAGCTAAATTTATTGAGCAATTGATAATGGAAGATACTGGAACTGGTAGGTTTTGTAAGATTTAGTGCTTCAACTTATTTTTGTTATTTGGTATTCAAATTGTGGTATATGACTGGACCCTTTATTCAACAGGGTATCATGAATGTCCTTTTCTTTATGCCCGCATATTTACAGCAGTCGCTAAGTTCTCATCTGAGGTAATCTCTGATTTTCTTTTCTTCCAATACAACCTCAGTATAGAATTATATTAATTGAAGTATTTCACGTTAATCAGATCAACCCTGGAATTCTTGAGCACCTCCTCAATGCTGCTGTTAGAGCTATTAACATGGACGTGTATGTTCCTACCCTTCTGCTGGTAGTATCTTTATTGACAGAGAATAAATGTTAACTTACTAATTACCATTATAAACAGGCCTCCACCTGTAAAAGTAGGTGCATGTCGGGCACTTTTGCAGCTCCTACCTGATATGAACAGCTCAATTATTCTGCCTCAGATCATGAACTTATTCTCATCTCTCACTGATCTTCTCCATCAGGTAAAATTTTCTACTGACAACAAATCAGGATTGGGGTGTGTGTGTGTCTATTTCCCTTGTGTCACTAGAGATTTTTATTCCTTTTTTTTAGGCTTCAGATGAAACTTTGATTTTGGTACTTGAAACTCTTCAACAAGCAATTAAAGCTGGTAAGTCAACATAATCTCTCTTGGCAGAAGTTATCAGAATCTAGTTAAATAACCTTTTTTTTTTTTTAATTTATCATTTGCTAGGCCATGAAGCATCAGCCTCAATAGAGTCTATTATCTCTCCAGTGATTCTTAATGTGTGGGTGGCACATGTCTCTGATCCCTTCATAAGTATCGATATAATTGACGTCCTTGAGGTAAATAGTGATTAGTTATCATTCATCTCGCTGTTAGAAATGCAATTTCTAATTGCTTGTTACGTTAATCTCTTACCACTGCTTCGATTAAATGAACAATAAACTACTATGTATGTGACTAATGTCTTTCCTATGGCTGTCAAACAGGCCATAAAGAATTCGCCTGGCTGTCTGCACCCTCTGACATCAAGGATTTTACCATTCATCGGACCAGCTTTAAATAAGGCACTGTTCTGACCTACGATTCCTCACCTGTTTTTTCTCTTTCCCAGTCTACTCTTTTCTCTTCCCTGGTTTTCTTTTAATTGACATCTATGTGGTGATAATCAGCCACATCAGCAGTCTGAAGGACTAGTGAGTGGATCCTTGGATCTTTTAACCATGCTTCTTAAGGCAAGTTATACTAGCTGGATATTTGTGCTAAGTGGGAATTCAGTATTTCTCGTGTTTTGCTGACTATTTTTCTAGTCATATGTATAGGGTGCCCCAAGTGATATAGTGAAAACTGCCTATGAATTTTGCTTTGATGCTGTCATTCGGATCATACTCCACAGTGAGGACAATAGTGAATTACAGGTGATAAACTTTTCATGTCTAGTTTTCTTCAGCTTTATCTACCTACAAATGATCACTTATCACTAGCCTTATAATTTGTCAGAATGCAACAGAATGTTTGGCAGCATTTATATCTAGTGGAAGACAAGAATTGCTCTCTTGGAGTGGTGATCCCAGCTTTACCATGAGAAGTTTGCTTGATGCAGCTTCTAGGTACAAGTCTTCACTTACCTTTTTGTTTGATTTATTTCACGTCCACCAAAAGTTGTAGGCATGCTGTTTTGTGTTTTCCTTTTGCATTTGCATGTTGTGCATATGTGAATATCTTGGCAATACTTACCCATGTGAAAGAAAATCAGTGATAATTGTGCGCATATATGGGTAAATCTATTCATCATAAAAGATTTGATCTTTGTCACCTGCAGTTATGCTTTTAGAGTAGTCTTCTGAATAAATAAGGTTATATATCCACATTTCTTGGAATCATTTGATTAAAATGTATTGAGCACCTTGGTTTGTTGGTTTCTCAATGTTTTCCAATTGGTATTTGTTTAATTGTGCTGTCTCTATTTGCTAAATTGTTTTCCCAATGTTGATGCAGGCTTCTCAACCCTGACCTGGAATGTTCTGGATCTCTATTTGCTGGGAAGTACATTCTGCAGCTTATCTTGCATCTTCCGTCAGAGATGGCACCCCATGTCCAGGATCTGGTTGCCGCTCTTGTAAGACGGATGCAATCTGCTGAAATTTCGGGTTTCAGAAGCTCATTGCTACTGATTTTTGCCAGATTGGTATTCTTCACCCTTCCCTTGGATAG
Source organism: Moricandia arvensis (assembly GCA_905132765.1). NCBI lineage: Eukaryota > Viridiplantae > Streptophyta > Magnoliopsida > Brassicales > Brassicaceae > Moricandia > Moricandia arvensis. The sequence goes on from CAJHQP010000976.1 coordinate 102,579, forward strand.
TTTTTTCCTCTCTTCTTTGTAAGATGCTGTTTAGTCTCCCTGTCCTGCTCTGTAACCTTGGGAGGCATCTTTTTCCATTGATTTTTGCAGGTCCATATGAGTTTTCCAAACGTTGATCAATTTATCAATCTGCTTGTTAGCGTACCCGCTGATGGCCATGAAAATTCATTTGCCTATGTTATGACAGAATGGAGTAAACAACAAGGCAAGTATCTCTATTCGCCTTATCTAATTGTATGATTCTAGTTGTCTAGCTGATGCATCACAATAAGGGTTGTTCTGGCCGTTTTAACTTATGGTTTGTTAAGCATCTTAATTCAGGGGAGATACAAGGGGCATATCAAATCAAAGTTACATGTTCCGCTCTGGCCTTGCTACTGTCAACTAGACATTCTGAATTCGCGAAGGTCAATGTCCCAGGCAATCTGATTCAGGTCTTATGATGTACCTCTTCTATCTTTTAAAAAGTTAAATTCAGTCTCACAGCCTAACAGAGAATTGTTTATATTTCTTGTCCAGTCCAATGGTGGCATAACCACGCGCTCAAAAGCTAAATCTGCTCCGGAACAATGGACCATTGTCCCTTTACCCATGAAGGTATGTATTCGTTTGATTACTTTGTCTAAACGTTCTGCACGTCCAAATACGTATTATTTGGGGTTACACAGTTCTGTGCTGACTGATTTAGATGCCCTTTACAGTTTCTTAATCGGTTACATCCTCCTTTCGTTTCATCAGTCTAATGTGTATGGGTTCAGAAATTTTACATTATTGGCTCTTGCAGATACTGGCATTACTAGCTGATACGTTGATTGAAATTCAAGAGCAAGTTTTGGGTTGTGAAGATGAGGTGATTATGCTTCCTTGAGCATTTTTTTAAAACTCCTTTCCTGTCTTAATATTGAATGGAACTTGAGATGCTAATTCCTCTCTTGAGAGTAGCAGGATAGCGAATGGGAAGAAGTCAATGAAGGAAACGCTGAAGCTGAGAAAGACTTGTTACGTGCCTCTCAATCAAGCAAACCCTCATATGACCAACTTGAAGCAATGGCTCGAACTTTTGAGGTCATTTTTCTCTTTGACTTTTAAAGCTATAAATACCATTTAAACATCATCTCATCAGTGATTTAAACCATTGATTCCACAGAACCAAGATGATGAGGATGGGGATGATGACTTGCAGGCCACCGACCCCCTTAATAAGGTGACCTCTTGTGTTCTACATAGGTGTTGTATCTCCTAACTCTCCAAATTTTGATTTGTCTCACCATGTCTCTTTTGCAGATTAATCTGGCAAGTTACCTGGCTGATTTTCTATTGAAGTTTTCGAGTGGAGACCGACCTTTGTTTGACAATCTTTGCCAGGTATGGTTTCTATCCTCTGTATAACGTAAATAGTTCTCGAACTTGGTATTAACTATTTGGCATGTTTTCCAAAATCTACAGGGATTAACAAATGCTCAAAGAAACGTGATTCAGACGGTACTGAACCGCTAGGTTTTGGCGTTACAACCCACAAATCGTGTTTTTGAGTGTTGTTTTTTTTTGTCGGTTGATAGATATTTGGGGGTTGTTAAAGAAGTGGTCGCAACGTCCCTTTTGTAAGAGCGTCATTTTTCACATAATATTCGAAGTATTAATCATTATCTTTGGAATTTCTAAGAAATTTTATCCTCCAGTTTGGTGTTTTTATATAGAGAATCTTCCAGCTTCTGATCATTTTCTTCCCTTTTCTGCCAAGTTGTAGATCTCATGGTGACATACAGTAGACAAAGGTATTTAAGAAAACAAAATAAGTCTAGTTTCTAGATATCAAAAAATATAAATAACCATTTCTCTAGTTAAATACAAGATGAATAAAAAGCAGAAATTTAATTAAAAGTTGCATGTAAAACTATAACATGGAAAGTTAATTCTGGAGAGTACTTAAGTAAAATCCATGCAAATCAGTTATGAGATGCTCAGCGTTCATGCTCATCACATTATCTATCATTTCTTTAACAAAACTAAAAGAACTTGTTTACATAATAATAATGCCATAAGCGAATGTTTACATAATAATAATGCTTTGGTACTCTGACTTGTAATTGAATTGACAAAATAAACTAAAATGATGTTTCACGCCATTAAAATTGCTTTACCAATTTCTAAATAACACAAGATTAGATACAGCTATTTGTGTTTTGAAATATCAAAAGCAATACAGATAATGTTTGGAAAACAAAGATAGATGTTTAGCAAATGCAACCACGCTGCACAATGACAAGATTTGAGTCTGGCTTGATGTTGTAGTAAGCTACGGTGCGATGGTTTTCAAGGTTGGTGCCAAGAAAGTTAAGATTCAGCTGGTCCACCGGTAGGCCACCCTGATCATGGATCATGGTCTTGACTTTTTGAATGGTATCGGACCCCTTCACTTGTAAGATGAATGTTTTCTCCTTTATAGTCGATACAAAAATCCGCATGACTGCATCCGGATTTAGACACAGAACCAACTGACTGGTGAGTCCATAGACCTTGAGGTCTATGGTCTTGGAGCTATTTGCCACATCTAGGTTTATGCGTTTTCCCTCGACCGTCTTGATAGAAATCTGCATTGCAAGAAGCCCTTTGGTTTCTCTCCTTTCTCTCTTTGGAGGTTTCTTTTATATACTTACATCTTTGGAGAGTGAATTATCTGTTAGCTTTACATTTTCCAATGTCATCATTTACTATTTGGCTATGTTGACCGTTTATTTGACTAAAGACTTCAACTTGTTAGTGAGACAATTCTCAAAGTACATGCATGCAGCCCTTTGGTTTCTTTCTCGAAATTTGCAAGAAATGATACTTCAAAGTTTTATACTAATATTGAAACTGTAAAGTTTTTGTTTTTCGAAAATGAAACATCATTTACTATCTATCTAAATACTTACGGTACAAATAATAAAAAAACAAAGCATACTTTATTCTATTTTTTCATTGAAAATTGAAACAATTGTTTATAAAAATTCCTTTCTAAAACATACTAATATAATATAGAGGAAATATTTTAGAAAAGTTCATGCAGAAGATACATAATCATGAATCATGCTATTAGAGGACATGTACGTTACCTTTTACAAAAAAAAAAATTTATATTAATTCAACCCGAAACTGGGGATAGAGATCCAATTACAAAGTCAACTCGAACAAAATTACTCTATTCAAAAGTTTCCTAACTAGCTTTGCTCGACCAATTTCCCTGGCGCGTTTGGCTAGCTCGGATTCAAAATCCTAAAGTATCGAATATTGTTCTCAACCTTTAATGATTCTCACAGGAAGGAGAGATTAACATCGTTTCCTCGGATGTCAGGGTCTCGCCTCCGGAGTAGCTAATACCGATGAACTCGTCGAGACTTGCAATTATCACCCGTCTTTGAAGCATGTACACTCAGCTCCACCGAGAACATCCGTGCATTGAGAAGGAGACCCGAAGACCTCCCCACCAAGGAACGGAAAGCAAGAAACCGGGCCTGAGAGGACCGCTGCTACCTGAACCCGAAACAATGCTATAAGACCTGAAAAAAGTGCTAGCGGCAACATCACCATGAACAACCAAGCGAGTGCTCAAGGTGCTGGGAAATGTTGCTAGCCATATGGAGCCACCGAGAAGAAGAGATGATCGCTGACCACTGAGATCTCTTTACAACTCGCCATACGCCACCCCCGAGAACCGGAGGTTGGATTACTTAATTATGTCCGATGTTGAAACAGGTGGCAGCGGAGCAACAAAACCAAAGAACAAGAGCACACAAACCATAGAACCTTGTCGACAAAAGTTTCACGGCTAACTAGGAAACAAGAGTCAGAAGAGGAGAGACAATTGAGAGAGGGATCACAACGCCGCCAATGAAAAGCCAAAGACGAATTTTCTAACATTGCTGTGTCGCAAAGCTCCACGCGCCACCACCCAAGACGTCGACACACGCCAACACCTAAGGCTAAGCTCGCCGCCGAGTTAGTCTGAACCTCTGGAGCCCCCTAAGACGAGATTGAAAAGGTTGTGTCTCACCAAGACGCCGAGGAAGAGACGACAGACCTACAACACACGCCGCTCAGCTACTCCCCGGAAAGGCGCATAAATAAAGGTTGCACTCCGGATCTGAAGCGTAAGCTTATCAACCCCCTCCACGCGCTGCCACACTCCAAGCGGCTTAAGGAACCACTTGTAAACCCTAAAATCCGACTCCCCCAAACAGAAACCACACCACACACCGCGCCGTGGCTCGAAGAACTAGCTAAGCTCACACCAGAGACGGAGTTCTTCGCGACAGAGACAGATCCAGGTGAGCCTCCTGCTTCAGAACCGCGAGCAAAGCGGATAGGGAACAAAGAACATGGCAAAGCAAAGAAGAAAAGGAGGAAAAGGGGAGAAGACAACCGCCTCCGGCCCTGGCACACGCACTCACGCTCTGGCCGGACGCTGGTGCTTTACCATCGTCGGATTTCAAAAACATAGAGGTTAAGGAGAGAGATAAAAGTTATGTACGTTAACCTTCATCCCCCTCAATGAAAGTATATATTGAATTAAAAGAAGAGGATTACATTTACACTGGTGTTTACTTACACCAACCATCACCTAACGGGCTGTGTACGTTAACTATTCGGGATGACTGATGAGATATCTTACTATAATAAAAGGCCAATATACTCAATAGCTAGGTTGTCCACGTCATATTAAAAAATCCTCCAATCAATGTACAATAATTTGCCACGTTAAATTGAATCTTAATTCATACTAAATAAACATGTACAGCTTTTTTCGAAATTTATAACACAATTATTTGGCCCACTTCTTATTTAAACTCGAGCCCATTTATTTGTCAATCTCTTCGTCCACGCCATCAAGTAACTCTTCATCTTCTTCTTCGTTCTCATTTGATGACCTATACCGTTTAACCTCTTCTGTTTCTTTTAATTACGTCGGATCCATCCACTACTTTCTCATTTTTTCTTTGAGCAAATCTTCTTTTTTTGGAGCAAATCCACTACTTTCTCACTAAACCCTCTCTTTAATCATCAAACATGCTGTGTTCAAAAAAAAAAATCATCAAACATCTACCTTTCCAACTCCCTTCGTTCGTTTATATATATAATTTCATTCCTAATCTTTGTTTTTTCATATAAAACAACACAAAAGCGCAAAAAATTCACCAAACCAAGCCAAGCTCATCCCTCATTGGCGACGACATCAGAAGAACCCACCGGCAAAGCTCTAGCTGCTCAATTTTTAAACGACGTCTCCTCTGGCTTAGCTAATTCGGAGCTCCGTACAGCTAGAGGGGGACGTTTTTATTGGTTTGGAGATCCTTATGATTGAAGAATAGGTATAAAAACGATTATCAAAAACTATTAATTCTGTTCTTGAACTTTAATACGCATGTCTAATCAAACTGAACACATTCTACAGTCATTCAGGGTTTTATCTAAGCAAATTGTGTAGCAAGGTACCAGGGGATGAGGGGAATCTCAACCGTGGAACAACCTACCGACTCATGAATTCTTCGCAAGAAAAAGAGAAGACATATAAGGCGTAGCTGATCACAGTTCACCATCTGTTTCGCTGACAATACAATCCTCTTCGAGCTTGAAAGACAGATTAAGATTCCATTTATTCAAAGGTTTTTAAGCTAACCCTGGTCTAAGAGATGATTTGTATGGTGAGATGGATTGTCTTACAAACGATAGAATTAATTGTTGTTTTCAAGATATATTTGTCTAAGGTTTAACCGCATCTATGGGACTAATCTCTTTAACGTTTGCTGTAGGTATCAATGGCCAGGCCCTCAACTAATCCTCGACGGAATGGACGGAGGAAGCAATTGAATCCCTTAGCTCAGTGTCCTCATCCAGAGTATTCTTCGACATCGACATCCCACCTATAATTAATAAAACATGTTGAAAGTTGGAAGCAAACCCACATGTGGCTTCAACAGTTATTGCGACGAAGGTCACAAAGGTGGAGACCTTACTATTGGGGAGATATTTGCCTTCCTAAAAAAAGAACCAGTAAGGTAATATAAACATTTTGGTACACCCATTATGCATACATACAAACTACATTTAACTAAACTGTAAACCAATTGTAGGTTGTTTTTCTTTATTGTATCGTAACAATAGATGATGTTGATCGGGACTTCGGGTGGTATTATATCGTATGCAATGACTACCATACTATAGAAAACAGAGGGCCAACTTCGTTGATGTGTTCAAAATGCGGAGACGTAAATGTCATGGAGTTGCAATGCTCTTGACACTAACCTCACCTTTCACTTTCTCTTAGCATGTTCTTCATGCGTGGTTTCTCTCTGTTTCAGCTACAGTGCAGAGAGATATCAATCTTCGACAACATAGAGAAGGTGAATTTTTACTCCTATGTGATGCTGGTCCTGAGATAACCGGGAGGCAGTCGCAAGAGCTTATTGATAGCTATTTCGAGGTACCTCAAACTCATCTTATAGTTAATATCCTAAACGAGCTAAACTAACTTACCCATGTTTTATATGGCAGGGGAATGTCGACATGGGTGCTAACAATAAGATGTCAACTCCACAGTGTCTGGTGGATACCATTTGTGAAACGCACATTCAGGGTCACAATCTCCAGCTACAACTATACAACGAAGAGACAAGCCTTGACTATAACCAAAGTGGTGTGTGCAGCAGTCCTGCCACGTATACAAGTAGTTGCAGAAATCAAACTTGACGCAGTAGATGAAGCATAAAATGCTCCTGTAACAGTTCAAGTCAGGAACTCTGCCATAGGTGAACCTGAAGCGCATGGTCTTCAGCTGAGCCAAGTCCATCCAGCAAAGAGAGTGATGTGTAGAAGAAACCAAAATGCACTAAACATGGTTAGTTTGGCTCAAACCATGCATCAAAGGCATCATGCGTTTGCGCTTATAATTTTGAAGGATTAAAGTAAGTTTTAGTATAGTCATATTCCAGTTCCAGACAAGGAGATCATGAGTAGGTAACCCAGGATGACGGAGATCTGGAGAAGGAGTCTGAGGCAAAGGAAAATGCATGTGAGTTTGCCAATGAAATTATCTGAAGAACTTGAGAGTGAAGGTGATGATGTGCATGCTTATAAAGAGATCAAGTTTGGAGAAGTTGTTGATGTGGAAGAAGAGCATCAAGATGTTTTCCATGATAGACGTAAGCGTAAGGAATTTGAAATATTTGTTAGAAGCTTGGACAAAGGTTCTATGGAGGAAGATTTAAAAAAGAAATATTTCAACCGGGGCGAAGTAACTGAAATTAGGATTGTGAAGAATCCACAGATAAAGAAGAGCAAGAGTTACGCTTTCATGAGTTTTGTAATTGTGGATTAGGAAAAACGAGCTGTTAAAGAGCTTAAAATCCGATGGTAATCGTTTACGTTTTAGTATTTGATAGAGAGTTTTTTAGCTTTACACTGAACATCACTTTCTTGGTCATTGTATGTTCAACCATTGCATATAAAGATTAACCGTATTTATGCAAACGTAATGTTTTTTTTCTTTTCAGTTCTTATTGATGAACATGTACATCGTCGTGCTTTTCCTGTCATTTTTAAGAATTAATCAAATTTGTTATCTCTAACTCAAGCGTGCAAGATCATAAAATTATGTTGATGGAATAGTCTTTACCAATCAAAACCAGGAAAAAAACAAAAAAGCATAGCCAAAAATTGTGACACACACATGTGATTAGGATAAAATTGCATAACTTGGTTAATGTATAGTAGATAAATTTCTAAATAGGATAAGAAAATAAATATTGATATTGAACCAACAACATAGATGGACAGAAGTAAATTATTGAGTTTGATTGTACAATCTATTAAGTTTGTGAAAACATTAAGTTTTTCATCCAGTTAATTTCTTTTTTTTGCTAAAAATATATGGGTATTTCCACTCGGTCATGAATTTGTTACCCCTATTTATTTTATCATTAAAATTAATTATATAATTTCTAATGATATATTTACATACAATTAAACCCATTAACTCCAAAAAATTACAATACCTATAAAACTTTCATTTTTTTTTTTGAACACAACCTATAAAACTTTCATATTAACATAAATATCTAACAAAATACATTAGTTTGTTTACACATCAAGAGAAATATAGTTTTAAAATTATAAATAATATTGGCTTAATTTTGTATGCATATATATATATATATATATACATATATATCTGTATAATCAATTACAAAGGATATATTAACATAAAAGAATATAAATTTTTTTACTCATGCAGAAAGCAGAAGCCTTACGATTTTAATTTCTATACTTCTCCAAATATGACCATTGGCCACTTCAGAACAATATGTATGATTTATTTCTCCCTCTATCCTATTTAAAATTCCCAACAATAATTCTCCATGAAATTTTGTGAAGATATTGAGCATACATACATGAAAACTATGTTGTAAATACGCCGACCAAAAAATCATCAACAAAAAAACAACAAACATTTTTTCTATTTTTCAAGTTAAAACTTTGTAGGCTTTTTCTAAAAAGAAACAATAATCATGTATATATACTAGATTAAAAAATCTTTTATACACATAATCTGCGCGCTAGCGCGGATACGAACCTAGTATATATAACGACGCAGTTTTGCCTCTCTTAAAGGAGTGCACCTCAGCATATGTGGGTCCCACATAAAATTTACTTTTGGTTGTTTTAATGGGCTTGCGTAATATTAACCTAAACCCAGTCCTTAGCAGCCCAAAGACATGTTCTTCAATACAAATAGTCGTTGTCCTTTTAGTTTCTCTTGAATGAAATAAAAAGATTACAAGCTGAATATACCATCGTTAGATCTCCTTCTCCCAACAAACCTATTCCGACCCCAATTCCGTCTTCAATTCCATATTAACTCCTTAAGACTTCTCTTCTTTACATCCGCCCTTTCAGATGGATCTGAATCCAGCCACAACACACTCCTATAAATTTGCGGCCACACATGACAAAAGACGTTCACTACAATTCATTGCAAAAAAAAAAACTCAGTAAATTATTCCGTCTTTGTTTGCGTCTTCTGTCATGGCCGCTCTCGATTTCATGGCGATTCTTGTCTCGACTCCATATGTCACCTTCAAGAATCTCTCTATCTCAGACGGATTTAATGTCTCGGGTTCATATGTCTTCCTACAAATTACTTGCTAACTTGGTAAATAATCACCATTTACTTCATTCTTCATTTTCTTTTGTTTGGCATCTACAAAAATAAACCTACTAAAGTGGATTGTAGAGAAATTTTTGCATGACAGGAAAAAATAGTACTCCCTCCATTTTTTTTATAAGATGTTTTGGTTGAATGCAGGAAAATTAAGATATCTATTTTCTTTCTAAAAGTACTTTTGATGATATTTATTTTAAAATTATTCAACCAATTATAAAAAAAAACTGGATAATTTTATTGGTTAAACAGTTTCCAATAAAGTTAAAGTTAACCTTAAAACTTCAAAATATACCTTAAAATCTCAAAACATCTTATATTTTGAAACAACATAAATCTTCTAAAACATCTTATAAAAAAAACGGAGGGATTATTTCTCTTGTGTTTGAATTAAAATATGCAGAGGCTAAGGAAGTACATGTATTTATTTCTTCGAGTCAACAATTCCCATTGTTGATTCTATAACTTCGTTGTTAATGTTTGGATTTCCTCTTAGAGCATCTCCAAAAAAAGAACTCTATTTTGAAGTTTCTCAAACTTTATATTTGAAGTTTCAAAGTGTTCTTCTCCAAAACCAAAACTTCAAAACTAACTTCAAAATTATTTGTATTTTACACTATGGTCCTTATATTTATTTTAGTTAATGAAAATTCATAAAAAATTTATAAATAACTAACACATATATAAAAAATTACAACAATATTAATTAATAAAACTTTAAATTAAAATATAAAACTAGAAATAGAAATACATAATTAAATATTAAACTACAAATAAAATACCACATTAATAATCGTGAGTACATTCGTTCTGAACAAGAAAGAATCATAAGAAAAAGACGTCAAGAACAACAAGAACAACCATCTTCGGTTACAAAAAACTTGTTTGGACAGTATTTCGAAGATTTGGGAGCTTCCGGGGCAAATTTACCAGATTATTAGTATTGTTATAATATCTAAATTTCTATCATAATTATGTCTTTATGTACCCTTTTTAAAAAATTTTAATTCAGTATGTTTTATAATATTCTTGTTGTCTAATTCTACTATTAAAATAATATAAAACTTATTTTAATTTTTTAAAAATTTTATGGGTAAAGTTTAATTTATAGATTTGAATTTGAATATTTGTGAGATAAATTTTTTAAAGATTAAAATGATAAATAAGAAAATACTTCAGAATAATAAATAAGATATGTAAATGTAATGACCAAATTGCAAATAAAAAGATGAATTTTTGGATAGTGAAACTTCAAATATGAAGTTTCACTACCCATTGAAGTTTTGAAGTTTCTTTTTGGATAGCCAAAAACTCTATATTTGAAGTTATAGAGTGTCTTTTGGAGATGCTCTTAGAAGCTGTGATTAATCTTTTTAAAAAGAGCTGCGACTAGCATTCAAGAAATATCAAAAGAATGTGGTTTAATCTTCGGAGGTAGTCTAAATTACTTCATCAATTTACTAAAATACTTCCTTGATTTATCACTCATGGTTGTACTGTTTTATAATAAAAACATGCTTCGTGTAATGTTCGGTTTTGCCGTGTATAAGGAAGAAGCTATGTAGATAGGAAACCCCTGGAATCCGAAGGGCATGTGGAGTTCAATATGTGTACTCGCGGCGAAAACTTTAACATGAAAAAGAACATGGTGTCAATCTCAAAGGAGAATAACGAAGAGCACTAGACGGTTTCACTTCTTCAGTGATTGTACCATCGTCCATGATTTAAAGTATCATATATTTTCCAAACGAGCATTAATTCAGAACAAGGCCAAGAAAAGCAGGTGAAAGGGGTACACAGTTGTTAAATAATACTTAGAATATGTTTTGATAGGCAATGAACGAGGAAGAAGCTACCGTCCGTGTTAAGATAACATGGTGTCAAACTAAAAGATAACATGGTTTTCACTCTGTCACTAATTCAGCCATTGTTTAAGATTAATTGGATCATATATTGTTTGTACGTGTTCGTTATGAAGGAGACGAACAGTTGAAACAATTTTACTTAAATAAAAGTCGAGAATATTTGTTTTTTTATGGTAATATCCTAAGAAGACATATACTAGATGAAACAAATACATTTTTTTAAGAACCAAAATTTCAAAGAATTATGAGTAGGTTGTTATTCAAGATAAACGAAGACACCAATTAAGTTACGACCTACACACCTCAGACTACATATAGTTTCAGTTTCACGAAAATCTTAAAGCAAGGATAGCTGATGAGCATGAAAACATTGTAAGAACATATGTGATAGTGTAGAAACTGGACGAATAGTGGCGCAAGAAAGCTAAATAGAGTTAAATAAACTATAGCTAATTTGACTCTTTTCATAACACTTTTACTTCTAAACAAATACACAAAAATGCCCAAAACTTAAATATGAAACAAATAAACAAAAACTCAACTACACAAGAAAAAATCAATGTGGAAAAGTAAAGTGAAGGATCTAAATTATGTATTCAAATTAAACAGAAGCATATACTCTGATCTTTTGCATTGCAGGTTGAATGGCCACGTAAAAGTGGAGGTAGTAGAGAATATAAACATGAGGAACGAGGTTGGACGGGAAGCAAAATGCAATAGTCTTCCATATGTTTTTTCATTACCCAATAACGGATTTAAGAAAACAAAAACCAACGCTTTCACCTTTCAATTTCAAAGAGATTTAAGGTGTCATTCAATAAACAAGTTAACATGTAGAATCTTTTAGATTAACAGAATAAAAAGGTAAATTTGTGAAAATGAAAAGAAGGTGAAAATAATTAATTATTTGGTGGACTGTGCAGAAAGAAAATATGGGTACAAAATATAGTTGTGAAATATAACATTTCGAAATGAAACATGCAAAACTGTCAATCAAAGAAAACTGAGGAAAAAATGAAAATGAGGAATAACAGAGGTAGAGTTCATAGAATAACTAAACCTACTAAGACAAGCAAAAAAAAAACATTAGAGAACTTTTGAAAAAAGAAAATGACAAATAGTAGAAATACAAAAAATGACATAAAACAAACCTACAGTTTTAATCAATATATAAAAGAGAAAAATAACTAAATCTACCCCTGATGAATCCTAGTACAATTAGAATAAAGTCATTTTCAAAAAAAAAAAGAAACGAATACGATTAGAATAAAAAACAATTTGGTTGTCCATGTTTAGGTAATGAATGTGAAACCTCACTAACGCCATGAGACATGATTAACAGAACATTGATTTATAGTAGTAGTATTTATAAAGAATATATACAATGAGAAAGAAAAAAACAACACTCAAATGTGTTTACAATTGAAAGCTTTAATTTTCTAGTGATTCGGAAGTTACTAACGTGATTACTACTCCAAAAAAAGTTACTAACTTAAACTGAAAATTGTTTTGACAATATTCTAGGAAAAATGAAGGACTATTTATTGCCTGGCGGCGGATTTAAATTGCATTTTAAGAAAATTTGCTAAAATGAGCCATTTTAATATTACATATAGATATGAAATGTTATGTTATACAATAATGTAGTACGAAATATATTATTTCTGATGGCTCAGTTTTCAAATATTAAACAGTAGTTTGAGTTTCTTTAACTATTTTCCATCGTCGCCGTCATAGAATAAATTATACAGCTACTTTTTAGTCGAACTACAATTCTTTAGAAATGATATTATAAAAGAAAAAAAAACGTTCAAAACATTGAAAAAAACAAAAAAGAAAGATACTTCAGCAACCGCATAGACGCAGCATCAAGTGAATGGTCGACTCATGCTTGATATGGCACTCAGCTATAGTCCAACCGTCTTGAAGATCCTTGCCTTGAAATATCATCCTCTGCTGGCCCACTGGAATGCCTTCTAGCTCCTCCAACTTAGCCTTGACTTCTTTAATGGTATTGGATCCCTTAACCTCGAGGGTACAGCTCCTGCCGGTAAGAGTCACTAAAAAAACACGAAAGGCTTCTGCGTCCCGACCAGAAGGACCAAGTCTCAAAACTAATTCACTCATCGGCTCCCCATGGATCTTAACGTCGATAGTGTCGGAGCTATCTTCAACCTCTAGGTTTATGCTCTTTCCCTTTAACGTCTTGATGGAGATCTGCATTGCGAACCCAACTTTTCTTCTCTCTCTCTAACCCTCTCTTTAGGGTTATGTTTTATAGTACACAATGGAGAAGAGACTTATCTGTTTTACCATTTCCCATGATATTATTTTGACCCTTTTTTTTTTTTTGGAAACGTCGTCATTGATTAAAGCTTTTAATGAACAGTTGGAAAGCCAAAGGTGCCCCTTTAGTTTCTCTTTTTATATACTCCCTCCGTTCCAAAATAGATGATGTTTTGGAGACTTTTTGATGTTTCAAAATAGATGATGTTTTGATATTTATATTAATTTTAGTTTTATTGAAAACTGTGTAACCAATAACATTTTATACTTATTTTTAAAGATTTGTTGAATTAATTTTGATTTATATTTTTTAGTATTACTTTTTAGGAAATAGTGCATACCTTAATTCTTGTGCATACACCAAAACATCAAGTATTTTAGAACAGAGGGAGTATTATTTTACATCTTTTGTGTTCACTCAACCGTTAATGCAATTGTTCTACAAATTCTAGATCATGGTCCATATATTAAAAAATCAGGGGTGTTTTTTCACGCAGTGAGATTAGTACGTGAATATTTGAATCATTTACAAGAACCCTAATATCTTGTGTTTCATGACTAATTTTCAGTAAGTGTCATGCTCAAGCCCTTGTAAAACATAACCGAGTTTTTTATATATTATATTTTCTGTTTATTTTGTACTCCTTCCGTTTCATTTTAGTTGTCGTTTTAGACTTTTGCACACAAATTAAGAAAACATTAAATTTTACATATTCTCAAAATAAAAACATCATTACCTATATACCTAACCACATTTCAACTAATAAAAAAATAAAATGATATATAAAATCATTAAATTTTGCACTAAAATTATAAAACGACAATTACTTTGAAACGAAAATTTTACCTTACAACGATAAGTAATTTGAAACGGAAGGAGTAATAGCCAAGAAACATAGTACTATATTGCAAAAAATATGCTTGACGGAGTTCATTATTAATTATGCATTTTTAAAAATAAAATTATACTATTAATTTTTCACCCGAAAATGGGATTTGAAACAATACTACGACTCCGGCTTGCAAGATAAACAGCAAGCTATATATAGGTGCATTAATTTATGTAGAAACCACAAATCCTTACAGATTATTCATATATCCTTTAGAGCGTATGCTAAATAGTTTTATATGACTAGACTGATTTAACTAGAGTATGTTTAAAACAATGATTTATCTAACACTTTGGTAACCGCATTCTAGATGTATCACTATGACTGATGATTTCGGTCTAGATTTCAATTTCTAACCACATATCATAACGAAATTAATAAAATGGAAAGAACAACGTAATGTGCTTGGCTTCCTTGCTATTATTGGCAGTTCTTTTCATATTTGAAACTTTATGATTTTCAATATATTCGACTGGTGATTGATACAAACATTTTTCTGACACACATTCACTAGTATGATCATTGTTTTAAAAATTGGTCTAGATGATGTCTAAACGTCTGTCTACTCGATAAATCGGATATGAGTGAAACGAATTTTTTAAATAATTTTTTTTATTGGTTTAAATTTAAAAAAAAAATCGGACTATGTGTTACATAGTCGACAAATCGGATATGAAAAAAAAAGATTTCATACCGATTTTTTAAAAATTTGGTTTACGCGTTCAGAAAACCGATCTAAGCATCCAAGTAAGCAATAATATTTTATAAAATGCCTAATCCACCTTCTAACTATCCTGGGGTTATTTCGTGTACCGCTAGTTTATGTATAAATATTGATATGTTTAGTATGAATGAATCAATTTGATGGAAAAAAAAAAGAATTAACGAAGCTCTTTAAGTCCCGTTGAAGTCACTGGACTGGGCTCTGTTGGTTGCACGCGTCACATCGTAACGACACATATAAACGCTTCTCGACCAGATCCGACCCGACCCGACGCATCGCAGAACGACCCGATTCTCGTCTCTCTACTCAAAATAACATTCTATTTTTCTCCGTAGATTCTTCCCAATCATCAATGGCGATAATCAGTCCAGCTACACGTATCGCGCCGCCGCTAAACCAGCCTTTTAACCACCGATCGACCCTCCCTTCCGCCTTTAAGAACGTCATCTTCCTCAGAACTCACACTCCGATCTTCGCCGTCCGGTGCCAGAAACCTCTTTCCGACGGGGTTACATCCACGAATCATTCCTCTTCCGTTTCATCTTCGATCGACTTCCTAACGTTATGCCACCGGCTCAAGGTACGTGTGATGTAGATTATCATTCTCATGCATTAAGAGTGAAAACTGTGTTATCGGCTTATTCATTGTAATCTGAGGAGTGTGTCTTCAAAATTTTGAGATTTGGATGTTCAACATTGTTGATAAGTGGACTTGTTTTGAGTGTAGACAACAAAGAGGAAAGGGTGGATCAATCAGGGGATTAATGGACCTGAATCTATTGCTGATCATATGTACCGTATGTCTCTAATGGCTCTGATTGCTGGTGATCTTACAGGTGTTAACAGAGACAGGTTCGTCTTTGCATTCTTCCTCAACTGTTTTTGAGATGACAGAGAAAGGCTAGTGTAGATTGGTGTTGCCAGTGCATTTTGGTGTGTATACGTAAGATTTGTCTAAGTATGTAATGAACTACATGTAGAGTTCAGTTAGGGACGGTGTATGTATATCAGAATGTGGGTAGTAAGGAGAAGCTGAGAAAGCGTTTGTGGGGGTGGTAGTGTGTTGTACTTGTTGTGGACTTCAGTGAAGTTGCATGTTCATAGAACTCAGGTTGTGGTGTGAAAAAATGTTCGGGAGCTAAATGAAAGAATGTGAGCATTTAATGTTGTGAAGTTCTTGACTCTTGTGCTCTAAAACCCATCATTAGTCTTACATTTATTCTCATGCTTCAAGAGTTAGGTATGTTTTAAAATATGTCATTTGAATCAGACACGAAGTTGAATGAAGAATAAAATAGGAAGAACATCCGTGAAGAATTGATTTTTAAGTGTGATTTTAGCTCCAACTACAGACAACTAAATTCCCATGTTTTTGTGGCTATATCTTATTGGATCTTTCTCCATCTTCCTTCTGTTTTGGCATCTTGAACAGGTGTATTAAAATGGCGATTGTGCATGACATCGCTGAAGGTAAATACACTTTTTATCCTTGTTTCCGAATGTAAGGTTCAGTTTCTTTCCTTGTCTGTATTAACTATGAGACTTCATTTCCTCTCCTAATTAGTTAGTTTTGTTCCAGAAAATATAGGTTTGTTTGGATGATTCAAACTTGTTTAGTTAAATGCCTATGGGGTATGATATATAACAGATATATTTGTGAAATTCTTATCTTCTATGGAGACGAAACTAAACATGTGTTAAGAGATGATTACATTTGGTTTCTTCTCTATATTTCCTCTTCTGGAACTTAAATTCTACAAATTGACAACGCCCTCACCTCTCTCTGGATTCCGAACTCCTGAAACAGCTATTGTTGGAGATATTACTCCATCTGATGGTGTGCCAAAGGAAGAAAAGAGTAGAAGAGAGAAAGCGGCTTTAAAGGAGATGTGCAAAGTTCTTGGTGGAGGCCTTAGAGGTGATATACGGCTCTGCTCGTGTCATCTACTAATTTTTTCGTTTTCAAAACACTAATTCAATAAGTCAAATGCCAACGTGCAGCTGAGGAGATCACAGAACTTTGGCTGGAGTATGAGAACAATGCTTCTTTAGAAGCAAATCTTGTAAAAGACTTTGATAAGGTAATTATGGATTTTTTGAGTTTGCAACCATCGATGAGTTTATCTTCCTGTTAGCTGTTAATAGTTACACTGACTCTTGTCTTTATTGCGGCTCCAAGGTTGAGATGATTCTCCAGGCACTAGAATATGAAACAGGTAAGTCTCAACCTTTATCTTTCCAATCAATTTGTGCTTGTGATCCCTTTTACATCCCGAGAAATCTGACTCAGGCGTTTGAACATTGTGGCAGAACATGGGAAAGTGCTGGACGAGTTCTTCATATCAACAGCAGGTAGAGAACCCATCTCATACTGTCTTTTCGCTTTACAGTTTTAGACATTAAGTAAGAATCGCCACTTTTGCTCCGATGTCAAATGCAGGCAAGTTTCAAACCGAGATTGGGAAGAGCTGGGCAGCTGAGATCAACGCGAGGAGAAAATGTCAATTGACTAGCAGACAGAGATAGTAATCCAAGTTTCATCTGAGCTTTTATCTCCCTCAACTATCAACAGCAGGTAAGGCAGAGAGATGGCTTCTATCTGCAGAGTAACTCCTACGCCTTCTCATGAAATATTGGGTACAAGCTTGTGTTGAAGTTTTCAAATTTGTTGTGCAAGTGCAACAAACACAAAGTCCTCGTTTTAGTTTCCCTTTTGGTTTCTTCTAGTTAAGTAGTCATTATGGTGAAGACGAATCCGAATTCAGATATGCTTGTTTTTTTGTTTTGTTTTTTTCGAGGAAAATATGTAACAGGAAACCACCTGCTACTCCCTTTGACCTTAAACTAGCCGTTAGGCTTCCCTCTCAATATGTCCGGTTAAACTTTAATGCTTGGTTAACCTTTTCGGTTTAGGGTCAAATGTTGGACCAGTCTTGGATTTACTTTTAAGTACTGAACTTTGTGAACGTTAAGAAATTTTTATCATAAACCTTATCCCTAAATTTTCTCTGACTCACTATTGTCATCTTTCCATCACGAAATCTAGCTCTTCAAGGTGGTCTTTCTATTCCAGTGGCTGCTTTCTTGACTTGATTTCCCTTTTTAGAACTCACGGAAAGTTCCTAGTTTGGGTATTTACCTATCATTACTAATACTGTCTCAAAATAGAGCAGAGTTTCTTATTGAAATATTGATAGGAGGTTCCTAATGAACAGCACAAACCCAATTGAAAACAACATATCACATACTCGTAGAAATAAGAGCCGAGTAACGAGTCGACAACTAATAATAAAAGAGCCCTAAAGGTGTCATATGCGCACAATGTCAAGCTCACCACCACTACAAGCTATTATTTGACAGTGTAAAAGACTTAAAAAGTGGTAAATGAGATGTAACTTTATGGAGAGAGATAACCAGAAATTCTAAATATTCATACTCCATATATTTATATTGGAATCTCTTTGGTGTTTTTACCATCGTTGTCTTTTGGTCACGTTTCTTTACTTTTACGTCACGTAAAAAAGGGGTTTTCAAAAGTGGAAAGTATTCATTCGTTGAAATTTTTCTGCTTCACTGTTTCCGTTAGTATGGAAAAGGTTGGTAAATTTGATTCTCCACTCGAAAGTTGGACGGGTTTTTGACATATACATTACCCTTTGTGATGTGGAGCTGTCCATTAACATAAACATTAAATATATAATCATCAAGTTCAAAATGTTGGGATTGTCAAAACCAATCTCCAACTATTTAGAATCTGACTGGTTTAAACGTAGCGGTTGTGAGAGTTTGCAGATGCGGGTGGTTGCGGTTTAAGACGTTAATAAGTAATTTATACGACTCGTTCAACGGTTAGAAATTTATGAGTTTGTGGGATACTTATGACTGGTTGACAACCAAATGCAAAACCGGTTTATTAATAAATTAACGATGGTGTTTTTACCATCGTTGTCTTTTGGTCACGTTTCTCTACTTTTACGTCAGGTAAAAAAGGGTTTTTCAAAAGTGGAAAGTATTCATTCGTTGAGATTTCTCCGCTTCACTGTTTCCGTTAGTATGGAAAAGGTCGGTAAATTTGATTCTCCACTCGAAAGTTGGACGGGTTTTTGACATATACATTACCCTTTGTGATGTGGAGCTGTCCATTAACATAAACATTAAATATATAATCATCAAGTTCAAAATGTTGGGATTGTCAAAACCAATCTCCAACTATTTAGAGTCTGACTGGTTTAAACGTAGCGGTTGTAGGAGTTTGCAGATGCGGGTGGTTGCGGTTTAAGACGTTAATAAGTGATTTACACGACTCGTTCAACGGTTAGAAATTTTTGAGTTTGTGAGATACTTATGACTGGTTGACAACCAAATGCAAAACCGGGTTATTAATAAATTAACGATGGTGTTTTTACCATCGTTGTCTTTTGGTCACGTTTCTTTACTTTTACGTCACGTAAAAAAGGGGTTTTCAAAAGTGGAAAGTATTCATTCGTTGAAATTTTTCTGCTTCACTGTTTCCGTTAGTATGGAAAAGGTTGGTAAATTTGATTCTCCACTCGAAAGTTGGACGGGTTTTTGACATATACATTACCCTTTGTGATGTGGAGCTGTCCATTAACATAAACATTAAATATATAATCATCAAGTTCAAAATGTTGGGATTGTCAAAACCAATCTCCAACTATTTAGAATCTGACTGGTTTAAACGTAGCGGTTGTGAGAGTTTGCAGATGCGGGTGGTTGCGGTTTAAGACGTTAATAAGTAATTTATACGACTCGTTCAACGGTTAGAAATTTATGAGTTTGTGGGATACTTATGACTGGTTGACAACCAAATGCAAAACCGGTTTATTAATAAATTAACAATATTAACACTTTATAAATTAAAATATATTTAAAATCATATTATTATACTAATTATAAAATCATAGTATTAAATTATAATATATATATATATGTATTTATATATTAATGTCTAAAAATTATAGTAAATATTTTTGTTTAATTTTTTTATCTTTTAAGTAAATATTTTTTACTTTAATATAACCTTTTCTAAAAAAGTATTTTTGTTTATCCTCCCGCAACTGCAAACGCTAGTTGGAGCCAGCTTTTGATTTTGCGAGGTTTGGAACGGTTTGAAGCGGTTTATAGCGTTTTTGTGATTGTTGCAAAACGCTAACAACCGCTATCAACCGCAAAAACTGCATTTACGGGTGGTAGTGGGAAAACTATTCAAGCCCTTAATGTTCGATTAGTACGATATTGTCCGATTTGGACATAAGAGAAAAGTTTGTATGAATTTACTTTTGTACTCTTTTCCAAAATGTCTCTTACTAATTAATATTAAATTTCTTATTATATTTTAGATATGTTTTATATGAACTTATAATGTGGGATTTTATTTGATATCTCACATTTTCTTTTTCAAACTAACGATCACACTCATCTCGTGTGTTTTTCCTTCAGCGAATCATCTTGGCATGAACATTTTTTCTACAACATCATATGTTCCATGATCTTTTGTTTCTCCCAAAACATCACAGATTCCTTGATCTTCTAACTAGTTTTTGTGTCATACCTTTTCTTCCAACTTGAAGGATCTCATTTCTAGGGAAAACGGCCGATTAATACCTCAACTAGGGTCATATTGCCTTATCAATACCCAAACTATTTTACTGTGCATATTTGTATCTCAACTTATAAAAATTTGAAATTGATACCTGAACTTATAAAAAACGGCTTATTCATACCTGCGACCGATAGCGTGTCAGTAACATGCTGAGGTGGACCGGTTCGTGGATGAATCATCCTATTCTAACCAAAACGACGTCGTTTTGAGTTAGGAAAAAAAGAACACTTACCGCGGATCGAACTGGGGTTCAGCACACATGCAATGCATGCATTAACCGCTTATGCTAGTGGAGAATTATTGTTTCTTTACAAAAACAAAATCATATAACTAGATTTTTAATACTAATTTCTAACAAATAGATTTCTAATACTAATTTTTAATAAGTAGATTTCTAATATTAATTTCAACAAGTTATATTTATATTAAATAAAATTATTTGATATAATATTTTTCAAACATTTGATATAAGTTTAATTTATTACTATAGTTTTAAAATGACAAAACAATTACATAAATATATATTATTAGAAAAATATAAAATAATCAGATTATTAAAGATATGAAATAAAAAATTATTTTTTTCTTTAAATATTAAAATATTTAATACTATTAAAATTAATATTGCTTTGACTGAATAATAAATGTAAGAATATATAACACACTTTTAACAATAATAAGTAATTCAAAAGATAAATTTAAAATTTAACACAATAATAGAAAACATATCGTTAATATATATATATAACCAAATTAAGTTATGCTTATTTATAAAATAAATTCTTATTTCAAATTTGAGATTTTTTTTGGTTATTTAACCTTTGTTGGTGTTGATGAAAAAAAGAGGAAGATAATCGCTAATTTAAAAGGTAATATAGTTGTTTTTACAAACAATAACGAGATTTTTATACTAGCACAAGTGGTTAATGATGTGCTCTTTATTTAAGAGAGACCCGGGTTCGATCCTTCATCTGCGCATATTTTTTTCACTAGTTGAAACGGCGTCGTTTAGCATTTCCCAAATAAATATTACCGGTTACCTGACATGTTGTCGGTCGCAGGTACGTAAAAGCCGCTTTTTATTAGTTCAGGTACCGATTTCAAATTTTTATTAGATCAGGTACAAATATGCACAGTCAAATAGTTTGGGTACTGATAAGGCAATATGACCCTAGTTGAGGTACTAATCGGCCGTTTTTCCCTCATTTCTACTTGAAGGGTATTTTGATCTTCTTGTAGATTATCATCATAGCGCTTTGATACCAGTTGTTAGGATTGTGAAAGTCATGTCAACTCTTTAATAGTTGATTAGTACAATATTGTCCCCTTTGAGCCTAAAAAGTAAACCTACACAATTCTTTTTTATAACCCCTACCGGGAAGAATTCCGACTAATGTCAATAGTGAATCGATCATCTGTTACGATCCACCATGTAAATCACTTCGGCCGAAGCCCAAACCCACATTAACCGATTAATGATAATTTAGTCTTAAGGGGATTCGAACCCATTACTGATGTGGATACACACTACGCCCCAAGAGATTACCACTACGCTACCATCACTTGATTGCACAAATTTACTTTCTCACTCATTCCTAAAGACTTCATACTAATTAGAATTAGATTTCTTGTTATATATTTGAGACTCTTTATCTAAAACTCAAAATGTGAAATTTTATTTGATATCTCACAAAAAAAAATACAATACTAACACAAGAAAGTTTTGTAGCATTGGTTTGTATTATGTAGTATCATGCTATTGTTCGTCTCAAAACTATTTCAAAGAAAGATCAGATTCTAACTTAGTAATGTTAGTGTATGAGCAAATGTAAAATGCAAACAACAAACGTACGTAGACTACAGAGAAAGTTTTTTTTTGGGTATCTGATAATATATTCATTACATGTTCTATTATATCTAATAAATCCTGTCACTTGGTGGGTCGTTTAAATTATTTTATTTTTTTTGTTAAAAAGGGTCGAGGAAGATTTGCCTATAGATGATTTCGTTTATCCACTAAACATAAAACTAACGTGCAAAAAGTATGTCAAGGGGTTGTCTATTAAAGTGGTAATAGATTAGATGGATTGAATTACTTTTACAATATTAACTTTTTCATGTTGGTGGTAGTCGACAAAAAAAGATGGATACAAATACAAAAGGAGTAGACAAAAACATGAAACAACATATTCTCCATAAAGTAGCTCATGTAAATAGTAGTGGCCTTTTTTGTAGCAACAACACTTAAAACATCAGAGAAACCAACACACATAATTTGGTGAAAGCCATAGTTAGTGATACAACTTAAAGTCTTGACATATATAAGTTCAAGACAAGTCTAGGACACTGTCATCTTAAGCATTATTTGTAAGCAATATCTAAAGGAAGCGGCTAGCTAAAATAGTGCAAGAGAGAGAATGGGATTAAATACCATTCAAGAGGGTTTAGGCCAGCAAGAGACTACTTGAGTATCTCTAGGCAAGTAGCGAACCACTGCCTGATACTGTTTAGTCTTCTGATTACCATTTGAAGTATCGTTAGCTTCGAATGTGATGTAGTAGGTGACTCCAGCTGATGGGTGATAGTTTGCTTTCAAGACCTTGACAAACTCAAGCCTTATGTCCGATACCACAAAGCAAAGAGATGTTCCATAATCAAGGTGCAAAAAAAAAAAAACAAGTCATGTTGTTTTGTAACTAACTAACCATCTTGTTTTTGTAGTGGGAGACAGCCAAGTTGGACAACCTGTTGAGCAGAGCTAAGTTGGTAACATCAGGGTCAGAAACCATGCCATCGTCGTCGAGATCCACCGCTCCGGTTTCGAATTTGTAACGTAGTTTCGAGAAGTCAATATCGAAACCCTAAAAAAATCACAAACGAAGATAAAATAAATAAAAAATTGAATCAAGGGACGAGAGAAATGATGTCATGTCACGTAACCCCGCTCTTGTCCCACTCTTCATTAAACATTCGAAGATCCTCTGACAAATCTTTCTCCCAACTGAAATCATCTGAACTCGCAGTCGCTTGAGTCATCGCTGATAACGAACCCTAACTTTCTTTGGAGGATTGATTGGACAAAAAAATCTAGTTTCTTATCTAATTTCCCCCTTTTTACATGTTAGTAATTCATTTTAATTATTAATTTATATTTTATTTATTTTTTCACCAAATTTCTTGTTTACAGTAATTTTTTTTTGAAGTTTTTATCATAAAAATATTTAAAGAAATGATCAAAATAGATTTTTTTATTTTAAAAAATTTAATTTTTTTTATTTTTATTTTTGTTTTAATTTTAAAAATATTTTTTTTTATTTTTATTCTTGAATACTATTTTGGAGACAAATTTTTTTTTAAATCTGTTTTGGTCATTATCTCTAATTATTCTAATACTACACATTTTTATAAGATTCTTTTATAAATTAATAGCTCACATCGTATATGTCCTAAAATATATTTTTTAAACCAGAAGAGTTGACTAAAAATTTTCATATTTTATACTTTTATTTCTATAGATATTTAAATATAAATAATTATTTAAATAAGTAATAAATATTATTTTCAGATAACACGTTTTTGAATTTTAAACATTTTAGAATTTGTTTTTCAAAATTTTATTTTGAAATCCGAAAATTCAAAATTTTTGTTAAAATTATTTTTATTTTTTTTATTCTAAACTTTTTATTTATTTTTCAAATCTTAAATCACACCCTTCAAATTTGAATATAATAAAGATATTCGCCTTCATATTGGGAGCATTCTTGGATCATGTGGATAATTTTTTTATCTTTTAAGTAACAATAATAGTTGGTCCTATGGTTTATTAATAACTGGTTGGTTGGTTGTTCCTTCAGTTATCGGCTAGTAGTAAGTACTACTTTCTACTCCATTTCTCATACCCGGGGAGCCCTTTGATGAAACAGAGATAATACAACTTTTGGGTTATCCTCACCAAACCAAAGAGTTGTAGAGACCTCATCATATAACAGAGGACAAAACTAAACCATATGTGCTTGCACCAAAGTACTGTCGTCTATACAGATTAGATGGCAAGCGGCTGTTTAACTTCTTTAGTCATGTCATAACTCAACAAGACCTAGACGAGTGGATGAACAGTATGTTTCAGTTCCAATACGAAATTATCTTTAAGACTTCTGAGATTAATGGACAGAAAGATTAACTCAGAAGCAAACACATGCCAAGAGTCATCGAAAGTAAACTTCCATTAAAAAAACAGTATAACTACTCTCTACATTAACATGATCCAAAATGATTTGTCATAGGATCATTGGCATCAGCCAAGAGTCATCAACATAAGGTGGTGTCTCTATTAATACTCATCTTATTTGGTTATGGTATTCATGTTGTTTTATTGAACAAGAATCCAGAAAAGAAGCTTAAGGAGAATGATTTAAATTGAATGATAAGAAGAAGAGATAGGTGAGTAAGACACGGCTGTGATACTGTAAAATCTTTCTTTATCTTTAACTCATGTACATGTTTCTTGACATTCAAACTCTGTAAAATTCTTAGTCTTTTTACCTGTCAAGACTGCAATAATCAGAATTTTCACCTTTATGCTGCACAGACCAGTTAAAAAGACCATGTTCTCTACAGTCTTGTAATGATCTACCACTTTCCCCTCTAAGTTTGCAGTTCATCTGGTCCTATTTACATCCTGCAAAGTAACTAACCCCCCCCCCCCACCCCAAAAAAGAAAACTGAGGGAATCATATCACTTGTGAAGGCCCAGGCTGATGAGATCTCATGACCGATCTCTTTATGGCCTCTATTCTAGCTGTGAAACCAACCAATGCAGGCCTTACTGATGCCTGTCTCACCAACTCTAACTCCCCAGGGTCACTGCACTGATCCTCGTATTTAAGCAGCTTTATGGTCCCATGAGACATTGGGAAAAACTGCATCTGAACGGCAGAGAAGATGAAGTAAGGCATCATTGTGGACAGCACCACAAAGAGTGTGGTGATCCAGTAAGCAGGCGAAGGCGCAAGAGTTTCGAGAAAGACCATATAAGCATCTGTAGACACCCTTGGCGGCAGGGAACCGTACACCATCAGGAAAAGGTACCATACACCAACGGATCCCCAGACGACGAGATGCTGAACCACTGTGAAGTAACTGATTGTCAATATCATCTGCAAACTCACAACCCACACCACACATGTGTACATTGTTCCTCCAAAAATATCTCTCCCTGCGGGTTTGCCTTGGTGGTTGAAAGCTTGAGATTCAAGAGAGGTTTTGCAGAGGAAGAAAATGATTATTGCGCTGCAGAAGCCATGGAACATCCAACTGAGTATCCGGCCCCAGCTAAAGAGGAGA
Organism: Moricandia arvensis; assembly: GCA_905132765.1. NCBI lineage: Eukaryota > Viridiplantae > Streptophyta > Magnoliopsida > Brassicales > Brassicaceae > Moricandia > Moricandia arvensis. Next base: position 128,506 of record CAJHQP010000976.1, read on the forward strand.
TTTTGTACACCTTCTTGGTACAATACAGGGAACTGTTACAGCAAACATAGCAAGACACTGGGTTAAACAATCTCACTGTACCTGATAATATATTAAGCAGCTGTTCTGATTAGAATGATTATTTATATACCTTGAGACAAAACCGTGCAGATACATCCTGGTCGAAGATTCCTAAACAAATGACAGGAAGAGACGAGAAGAGGACGCTATAGAGAGACAGATACCAGTCATTGTAAGCAGGTGTAGTAGAGAATGAAGTGTATGCCTCATATAAGAAGAGAGTGAAACCAAACGTGATGTTCTTGTAGAAGAAGTAGCAAATCTGCATATGAGGAAACTGCATCAGCTAGAATAATGAAAGGAAAGGTCAATGTTAACCAAAACTCGCGGATTCAACTACCATTTTTGAGATTCTCCTGTAACACCAGTGTCCATGGACGAGTAACAAGCGCTCCAGATATCTAAATTGAGCAATGGCAATGTCGCTGGACATTACAGCCTGCAAAATTAACAGGATTAAACAAAGTTTCCAACAAAAACTGGAAATGGTTTGTTCTGAGATTCTTCAAAGAACCTGCATTCCTTCCACTCCACTGATCCCAACTCCTATATCTGCTTCTTGAAGCATTCCAACATCATTTGCACCATCTCCAATTGCCAGTGTCGTCTGGCCGCTTCCAGTTTTGACTAGTCTTGTCACCTATGGCAATATGAATCTTCAGGAAAAATGCTAGGAGGCAACGAAGTATATGAAAGATAAAGCAAAAACTGACCAGTGCTTTCTGTTTTGGTGATGAACGACAACAAATCACTGAGGCACAACCAGTAGCCAGCTCAAGAAAGATGTATTTCATATCATCCTCCAATGCATAAGCAAGTGACTTCCCATCGATGATCAAAGCAAAAGCCTTAGCGTTTCCACCAGAAGCTTTTAGTTGAACCTTTCCATTAGTTATCTGACGCAGTACATTTTCCTTCAAAGCCTGCAAGACAATGGTAACTTGGCTTATTATTACCCTCGAGCCTTCCCATTAGTTCCGTTAGATTAAGCCATCCCCATCTAATCAGTGTTCCAAAAGAGGTTGTTACCTCTGCAATGACATCTTTTTCTCCGGATTTTTCCAACTGCTGGATTTCAGGGGTCTCCAAGTTGATTATGATCTGCTTCATGTCTCGTCTGAGCAAACTACAAGCGAAGCTGTCAACACAGGTGGGTTAGAGAGTGAATAAGAATGTATGCAGAAGTCTCGAGAGTAAATACAATTAAGAGGTACCCAGACATCCGTACCCAATATTGATAGCAGTCTCCATCTTGTCTCCTGTCAAAACCCAAATCTTTATTCCTGCTTGAGCAAGCTTATCAATGCAATCAGGAACCTGAAGAAAGGCAAGAGAGAGTATGAAAAAAGAGTTTCACTTTCCTTGTTAGACTCAAGGGGCTCACCAATCTGTAATTGTGTTTGTGTAATAGCAGCTTACCCCATTTTGGAGTTTATCTTCAACAGCTGTAGCTCCAAGAAGAACCAGATCTTTCTCAATCTTTTCCGTTACTTCATCTATCAGTGCTTCTCGATCAGCACTAACTGAACTCTTGGCCTCACTGATTCTCTCAGTGAACATCTCGTATTCATTCTCATCGAGTTCACGGTAGGCAAGTATCAAAGTTCTCAGACCAGCATCAGCATACTCGTTCACATGGTCTCGAGTTTCCTCTTCATACTCTCTACCTTTTCCAGAAAGTCTTTCAAACATGACACTGGGCAATAAAAGAAGTTTAAAATCAAGTTCCAAAAGAGGATTATTTATACCTGAGTTTCTAAAAGTCATGTTCCCATACCTGTCTGCACCTTTACAAAGTAAAAGGAGTTTTCCATCTTCATCCCGGACTATCACTGACATCCTTTTCCTTGAGCTACTGAACTCAAGAACGTTCAGGACTTTATACATCCTGCAAAAGGAAAACCATTCTCGCTAAAGTAAAAAACACAGAGAAGCTTTTGATGGCAAAGAAAGAAGAGAAGATGGAGAAACCTTTCAACTCTCCCCCCAGTCACCACGTCTAGCTCTCTAACAGATATTGATGTTTGAGTCCGAATAAAAAATTCAAACCCAATCTCCCTTGCTGCAATAACAAATGCTGCCTCGTCCGGTGATTCAGCCTCGTAGGAGATCTTTCCTGTATCTTCATTCACCTCAGGTATGACTGTATGACAGACTGCCAATAAACGAAAGAACTTCTGAATGACATCAGCATGCGTTTCCTTGACCCAGTTTCCATTCATTATCCTTTCATCTCTAAAGTTGAATCCTTTCACTGCCGGTTCTGCAGCAACAGCATACTCATTACCATTTCCATTGCTTTGATTCACCACAGGAGAACCTTTTCTCCTATCCACAGCCATCTCCACCTCTGTCACACCACGGCCATACGCAGTCCCAGCAATAGAACATTTGATGAACTCCATGGAGTTACACGTCAGTGTTCCCGTCTTGTCTGAAAGAACTGTACCCACTTGCCCAAGCTCTTCATTCAGATTAGAGGTACGTGCTAGTGCTGGCTTGTCAGCTTCCTCGTAATACATATGGATATCTTTATTGATGAAGATGCTCTGAAGAACTTTAACAATCTCTATCGACACATATAAGGATATAGGGATGAAGTAACTGTTTAGCATCAGCGCCGAAAGAAAGTGACAGACTGCAGCCATAGGCGCCCGCTGTGGATCAAAGAAGACGGTGGAATCATCTGGCTTCAGATACCATCTTGTCATGATGCCATTCTGGTAATCTTCTCTCGTTGCTATTCCAAACAAAACCGCACCAAAAAACGCCAATGAAACTACCATAAGGAACATCAGGTATATAATCTTATCCATCTTCCTCTCGATCATGCTTCTCTTTGATGGAGGCTCAGTTGAATTCTGGACAACCTTTGTATCAGGACCCGTGAAGATAACAACCCCATAGATATAGTCTGTGTTCCTGAGTTTTGAGCCCCTTAGAAGAAGCTGTTGTGGTGAGAGAGGGAACTTTTCTCCCTTAAGCTCCATTGTACCAACAAAAGAATACAAGTTAGCATTAGGATCCTCGCATTTGATAAAAGCCTCGAAGTCCCTGAAGTCAACCTCTTCACGCAATGACATGGTTACTTCTAGTCCTTGCTTAAGTTTCAGATTTGTTTCCCCGTCAAGGTTCATTGTCTCTACATAGCAAACAGCATCCTCGTAGCTAGATGAAAGCAGGACAAGGTCTGCAGGAAAGAAATCGTTTTTCTCCACCTTCAATATATCTCCAACTCTTAGTGTCTTCCACTCCTTAAGATCGAAATCTCCATTGCCTTGGTGCACTCCAACTTTTCTACTATTCACCTCAATGTCCTAAAAAGCATAACAATTTCCACATAATCAGAAGTATATCAATCTGAAAATGAAGTAGAGAGTGATACTTCAATTACAATTCTGAGCAATGTAACTTAATCAAACCTCCTAAACTAAAGATCATGAACAAGATAACAACCACATGTTTCATTCACAGGGGCGGATCTGGGCACAGTCTAATGAAACATTAGCTTTGCCCCCAAATTATGAAAAAAACAATTTTTTACTAAAGTTGTTAAGATATGTTTTAAGCCCCCAAAATCTCAGATACGACCCAGTTCATTCAACACCACCGAGCATCCTAGTAAGATCATCAAATCCTTTTCTAACCAATCAACAACCACTCAGAGCAACATGAAAGGAACCAAAAGTACCTGCTGTTTCCTGCGCCAATCTTCTACACCTTCTTTAACCATAGTAGCAAGAATAACAAAAGTCAAGGGAACAATGGCGCTCACAGCTGTGTAAGGAGCAAGAGGAGTGAAAGACAAGATCCCAACGACAAGGAAGTAGAAGTTTGCTACTCTCCTGAACTGCTCAAAAAGTGATTTAGGGAGGAAACTAGTGAGAGTGTACTTGGTTGTCCTCACGTAGTTGTCGCAGTAATCAGCTGAATCAGGTTGGTTACAGTAAACCACACGAGAGAAACCAGATCTTCCGATTTGAGAATGTGCTGGCTTGAAACAAGCTTTAGCAGATGATAGTGTGAAAAGCTTGCTTAACTGTAGCTTCCTCCTTTTACGCTTCCTTTCACCTCCTGCCATGGGTCCCTCTCTCTCTCACTTTCAGAATCCCAAAACCCTGAAAATTTGAAAATTTTCAGACCAGACACGAGCAAGAAAGACAACATCTTTGGTTTGTGTCTGAAAAGCATTGCACTGAAGAAAGTTGAAAGCTTTTGCTATAAAATGTAATCGATTAGCTAAATCTCTAAACCCCTGAAAATTTGACATTTTTTTCAGACTAAATCTTAAGTTGTATATACAGACACAGACACGAACAAGAAAGACCACATCTTACAGTTGTGTCTGAATAGCATTGCACTGAAGAAATTTGAAAACTTTTCAAATTAGCTAAACCGACGAAAACATTTCAACACAAAGATGCCCAGAAAATAAAAAAGGAGAGTAGGGAGAAGAGACAGTACCGATTTGGCAGAGGCGTTGAGGAAAGCAGAGAAGCTCCAAAGTTTTTGATTCCTGATTTCCCCAGAAACTGAATAATTTCTCGGAAAATCTGGTGAGGAGATGACTAATCGAGAGGATTAGGATGAGTATAATGAAATTAAGGCAAGAAATCTGAGGACAGGAAGTGTGGAATCTGGAAGATTTCAAAACTGTGATCTTCTTAATTAGGAAACAGGGGTTTAAATGTATAACTAAAAGTCTTGGGACATCATCTCCTATATTCAATCTCCTCCTCGGTCAATTTTTGAAAGACATGAAACAAAAAAAGAAAAAATATAAAATGGCAAATTGCTGAAATTTACAATTAACCCTAAGGAAGATAAAGTATTTACGGGTTTTATCAAGTTTAACCGGAGGAAAAATCGAATCGAATTGAAATACGAACCAAAGATCATAAATTAGACTTAACCGTCCCCAATCCAACTTAAACCCTCCGATCTAATCTCGATTTTAACCATCTCGAACCCGAATCCAAATAACCACTCAATTTCGATTTTAACCAAGTCGAGTCTCTCCTCCAATTTCCCCTTTATTTCCATTTCCCCTCTCTTTCAACGGTTTTCCCCAAATTCGAAAACGTAACCCTAGAACATCCCACTTCGATTCCTTCGATTTCCCTTCGATTATTCACCAAAAAGGTGTGAATCATGGTTGAAACTAGGCTGGGTAAGAGAAAGGATAGGCCGCCTCCAACGGATCCTCCTCCGCAAAAGAGCGGGACCTCGAAGAACTCGAAGAAGAACAAACCGAAGAAGAGTTCCAAGAAGAACTCGAAGAAGAGAAAAACGACGGATAAGGAATCACGGGTGGTTGATTTTGTTGGAACCGTGAGAGTTGCGGAGGAGAATGAAGTAGAAGAACCGGCTAAGGATGTAGAAGATCGGGAGAAAGAGAAAGAAGAATCGGAGAAGGAAAAAGAAAGGGAAGAAGAAAATGGAGACGAAAATGAAGAGGAAGAAAGAAATAGCGATGAATCTCAAGAAGAGAAAGAAGAAAATGGAGACAAAGATGAAGAGGAAGAAGGAAATAGCGATGAAGAAGTAGAGAACAAAGATGAAGAAGAAATACAAGAGGAGGAAGACACCGGAGAAGAAGAGAACGGGATTCCCGAAGAGAACAGAGGTCAAAACGAAAATGAAAATCAAGAAGAAGGAGAGAAAAAACCCCCATTGGAAGCAGAATCAGGAAATGTTGATGGTGATGGTGAAGGGGTTCTCGGGCAAGGAGAATAGGTAATAAGTGTGGAACTTGAATAGGGTTTAACTAGATATACTAGGAAAGGCTCGGATAACTTAGGAGAACTATGTTTTAGTACTTGCATAATTGATGTAGAACACAATATTACTTGCATGAATTAGAGGCAACCGAGACAATCAAACCGTTGAGGATGTACTTCTATGAGTCGGAGTACAAGAAACAAATAAAGATAGCGACCAAATGTTTCGTCAATGACGTTATGGTTACATTTGACAATCTGAAACCGTCGATGAGTGATACTGAGAGGAAGTGGTTTGAGGGGCATCCACAATTCTGTCACGTGTTCCACATGGAGAAGGACTCAAACCACATGGTCCAAGGAATGTGGATGTTGCTATTGCGGACAGTGGATATCTCGAAGAGGAAGGAAGTGTGGTTCATTGTGAATGGTGTTCCCATCCGCTATGGCCTGAGAGAACACGCTTTGATCTCAGGTCTTAGCTGCCGCAACTATCCACTTGGGTATAAGGAGTTTGGTGATAGAAAGTTCGTGAATCGCCATTTCAAGAAAGGAGAATCAATAAGGCTTGAGGATGTCAAAGTGAAGCTGTTGGCTATGGGAGAACACAGAGACCGGCTGAAGATGATGGTTTTGTTCTTTTTAGGAGGTGTTATCTGTGCGCAAACGAAAGTAGGAAAAGGCGCCAGAGATGTTTTGGAATTCTTCCAAAGAGCTGTGGACGATCTCGAGTTCTGCGAAAACTTTCCATGGGGGAGGTACTCGTTTGATTACATGGTTAAGGAGATATCGCACACCATGGATCATTTTGGAGGTCGGGTTAGAGAGAATACTTTATGGCCACTTCCAGGTTTCTGTCTGCCACTGGAGGTAAGCAATTGAAGATAATCACCTTATCATTTGTTAATATTATTGTGTTAAGTGTTTGTACATGATTGGTATGTAGTTGCTTGTTTTTGAGGCAATTCCCAAGTTGGGATTGAAGTTCAGACAAGAGGTTGAAGACGTCGATGTAGTCTGTCCTAGGATGTGCAAATCAGTCTTTAAATCAGCAGGGATGAAAGGGTTCTCACTTTCAAAATTGAATCGGGAACTGGACAAAATAACGGTATGTTTTTTCTCCTACAAACTTTAAAAATGTTGTAGCATTATACTAACATGTGATTATTTTTTGGTTTTAATTTTTTGGTATCAGTCAGAGGATATCCACAGCATCCTTCCTACCAAGACAGAAGAAGAAGTAGCTCTTTTGGAAGAGATGACTGAAGAGGAGGACGACGTTGATGTCGATGATATTTCTGTTGACAGTTGGGTAAAGCGTCTTGCAGAAGGACATTCAGTCTTTTTTGAAGAGATGTATGATGTAGACGTTGTTGCGCGTGATCCAAATGCACAAGAGGCTGTCGACGAAGATCAGGATGACGAAGAAGGTGGAGAGGAAGGAGGCGCAAGCCAGAAGAAGATGATGGAGGAGTTGATCAAACAAGTGAAAATGTTTGGCACTCAGCTAAAGAGAGTTAAGAAGACAATGGACAAGTTTGAGGAAAGGATGGTGGTTCCGTTTGAGGCGTTTATGAAGAAAGCTATGGATGAAGGGCAAGGAAGTAGGGAGTGAAGAACTCGGTTATGTATTTTTGTAAACTAGGTTATGTATTTTATGGGAAATTGGACCCATTATTTTGTTGTTGTGTAGATGTTGGAAACCTCTTGACATATTAGGTATGTTGGATAGAACTTGTTCTTGTTATCATGGAAGTTCTTATGATTATATTTTAAATGTGCCTCTTAAGGAAAACTAGGAAAAGTAGGAGAACTTAATGAAAACTAGGACAACTAGAAATACTAGGAAAACTAATTCTTCAACACCACACTTAAACTAAGCATACAATTCTTGAAACTTCCTAACAATGTCATCTTCATTTTCGTCATTCCCGCCCTTCCCTGTCTTCTTCTTCTCCAAATGGCTTTTCATTTCAGAAATGGTCTTCTGTAATTGCTCAATCACTTTATTCTTCTCATGGATTTCATCACGGGCTTGAAGCAATGCTCTCTTTTGCCATTCTGTACCATCCTCTTCATCGAACCAAGAGAAGTACTTGCATTCATTTCCAAGCTGCAATAAGGTCAAAATTCAAACCCAATTCAAATTCAGATTCCATTATATCCAGATTCCATCATATATTCATACCTTAAAACGCGGACAGCCATAAAAGTGTCGACCAGGATTTTTCTCAGTCCAAGCTTGCCTTATTTTCGCCGGCAAGCCACAGTGACACAACCTCAGACAAGAAAATCGGCGGCTCCTTTGCGATAAAGACGAACCCGAACCCGAACCCACTTCCATCTTCACTTTTTCCATCTCACTTGCTCGGCGAGGGGGGGAAGAGAATTCGATTCTCAAAATAGAGAAGAGAGACACAAGAGAGAGGGAAGAGGAAATGGGAGAAATAGAGAGAGAGAGGGATAGATGAAAAGGGATAAAAAGTCAAACTGAAAGTAATTGAAAGGCTTTGGGAGGGGGGTAAATTTGTGTGGTTAAGATAATTTAGACGATTTTAATATTAGAATGAGATAATTGCCCAAAAAAATTTGTTCATAGTTATACCCAAGATACTAGTATTCCCAACTTTGGTCATAGTTATATTTTTGTCGGTTTCTAATTTATTTAGTGTTACTAATCTATTTAAATTGGTTATCTAGTTTTACCTTCAATATTACTAGTTTAAATTGTTATATATATAGTTCCGTGCAATTATATTTAGCGAATAGATATAACTCAAAAGTTTCGTTTGTAAGATGTCTTTGGCCAACAAAGTGTTATTGGAATTGCAAGGTCTCGTAAGGGATACATGAGAGTTTTTTTCCTAAATTTCATAAATTGATAACCGAGTTTTATTATAAATATATGTTAGAGTTGCGAAAACAAATGTAAAACTATGATATTCGGGTTTTGATAGAGAAAAAACTATGAGATTCGAGTTTTGATATAGATAATACTAATGTCATTACAAAACAAAGTAGATTTCAAGTTTTACGCAGTTTTCCAAGTCATACAACACGACACAACACGAAATGAAACAAAGTTCCAGAGCTTACAACACAAAATCAAGTACCCAAATGCATTACTCGAAATATGCATTACTCCAAATTCATCCAAATTTAAACTATTTTCCTTCCTTGCCGCTTGATGCGATATGGAGATATGATCTTCACCTCCTTGATCTAATCTGGTACATTCCAAGAAGCCATGTCGAGCACAACATTAAGTGCTCCGGAATACGCCAAATGCCACATTTCCGTCCAGTAGTATTTTGAGCACAACTCATGGATATCAAGGCGCCTGCCATCAACATTCCTAGCGAAATAGATATAAGCTGCCAGTCCATGCAGACAAGGGAACTTTTCATAGTCCCACACCTTGCAAGTACAAGTTTATCCAACCAAGGTCGCCCAAAACACTTTTCCTACAGTGTCAGTGATCTCGTACTTAAGCTCGTAACTATCAAGTTCCCGCACAGGTAACTTATATGCAACAGCCAATAGATCGTGCAAGTAGTTCTCAACCCGAGGCACCAGTCTTGTATTCATTGATCTAGAAACAACATCCTTCCATTGAGTGAACCAATCAGAGAATTTCCTAATGATACAATCCAGCATTGGTATTAAGGCCCACCTCCTTGCCTCTTTAAACACGTTCTTCATTGATCCCAGAGTGTTGCTTGTATCCAAGTTGTACCTATCACGTGGGAAAAAAATCCTTGCCCATTTGTCCTTTTCAATACCACATTCCTCCACATACTTGTACGCAGCAGGACATCTTATCTTAAATGAGTCGTAAGCAGAATTGAAGTCATCAACCGTGTAATATCTGCCCAACTCCATAAGTTTTTGCCCGACTATATTCTTGTTGACGTTACAAGCATGCAATTTCACCTTTTCCTTCAAATGCCATAAACAATGACCATGGTGAGCATGTGGAAACATGTTTCCTATGGCGAAGATCAAGCTCTGATTTCTTGTACTAATGAAAATCAGTTCAGAAGAGTCTGGTATAACACTTTTAAGCATCTCGAAAAACCAAGTCCAACTAGCAAGATTCTCACCATCTACTACTGCAAACGCAAGTGGATAACTCTGACCATTAGGATCCTGAGCTTTCGCGAAAACTAAAACACCACCGTTCTTCAGACGTATCCCCTCCACAGCTATCACCTTCCTCATAACTGCAAACCCTTCAATGCAAGCTCCCAAAGCTATGAAAAGGTACTCAAATTTACTTCTATCATCCAATTTCAAACAGGTTTTTGTCCCCGGATTCACTTGCTCTAACATGTACAAATAGCTATACAACATCTTGTAGCTCTCTTTCGGACTACCAAGTATATCTCTGACGTGATTGCTCATTGTGTCCTGCCAAAAGGAACAAACAAAAGAAACTCACTACAATTTCCCCTACTATTATCCTGCTACAGTTTTACCAGTTATTCGAATTTTCTCCGTTTTCCTAATTCTACCAGTTGTACCCAGTTATTCAGTTTTACTATAATTTATCAAGAACAATTGAATAATCTAGGGTTTATCCCTATCCCTCAACTCCAATTCACCTACCGAAATTTATTATATACCAATTTACCCTGAAACTAAACAAAACTTGTCACAATTACAAATCTATTAAAACCCCCAAAACCTACTTCCGAAATAATGCTCGAACAGTGCATAACTTACCGGCTGCAACTTTATCGGCCCCGACGGCAACAGACGGCAGCGTTCGAGAAGCTGAGAGAGAGAGGAGTGGAGGAGGAGCTGCAGGAGGAGCAGCTACGGGG